>JAUTBZ010064105.1:0-17895 GCA_032361785.1 Lepetodrilus galriftensis
TGCTGAATAAAATCAAAGTGTTCTATTTCTGCATGTAATTGGGCAAGTTAACTCGCCTTCAGCAGGGAGAGGGTTAATAGAGACTAATTTGGTATGATGATCTTTATTGAAAATGTATACTTTGGGAAGATAATGCATTAAAATTTCAGAGTTACGTTGCACTGAACTAATTTGTCACATGGGTTAAAGATTACTGCTGTGACATAAACATTGACTCATTCACAATATTTTTTTAATTCTCGTTTAAGATGGATTTGCCTACACCGCCAACGATGGTGAAGAATGACCTTGTAGGATCATTGCAAAGTTACTTCAGTGTCAAGGCCAGTTATAACAGGATCATAGGATATTGTACCTGCTTGTCCAGCTTGCTGGGTAATAAACATCACATTAATATGATCGTTCTCATATCATTCTTGTAATTGTATTTCTTCACTGGTAATAAATGACAAACTCGTAATTAGTTTAGTAGTATCTGAAAATGAATTATGATATTTGAAGGTCTTTATGCAATTATATCCATTATTAATCATTATAATTTTTAGGATATAATTTGTCATGGGATATATCTATATTTCTCGAGGTGTTAATTTCATGTATGTTTTAAAATATGTACTATTTTATCAGAAATGTATTGTTTGATGTCAATGATGTGACATTTTGATGTCAATGATATGACATAAGTGTGATGAATTTAGCATTAACCACTAATTGACTATTCAAAGAAAGTTGATACTGTTCTTTCATTGAAAACATAGTGACATAGCACATTACAAAAAATAATGAACTTTGCCACTTGCTAAAATCACTTAGAAATTCACATATGCATCCCCATACATTTATGGAAAAGGTCAACGTTGTGAATATTCCCAAATTGTACCGGTATTATTACGTAGCAGAAGAGTTGTGATTTAAATGGATATGCATGTGTGCATGTATGACATTTTACAGTACCTACAATGACATTGTTTATGACTCCATTATCCATTGTCGTCGCAAATGGGTGAAAGATTCCCGCAGCGACATTAAACTCCATATTCACTCACTCACTCACCATATCCATTGTTATCAATGTAAATAATGGCCAAAAGTTTCCTGAAGAAGGCCAGTAAGAGCCTAAGAGGGCTGAACGCTAGGTACACAGATTATATATATTGCAAGTCCCCAGCTTGATATGTGATATAAATGCCTGCAAACATTGGCATGAAAATGGCGCTCTGCAATCTCATTTGATGTTTCTGTTGTGAAATGTTATAGCTGGATAAATATTTATTTCAAAGATTAATATAATACAATTTAATTTATATACCTTTTTTTCTTATTTACATTTTCTCTTTCAATCTTGTTTTAAAATATTTTTTGTATTGTCATTAAACCTTTATTACAATTATATATAAATCATTCTTACACTTTCTTTTGTAAATTCACTCCATTTTGATAGACATTTTCATTTCAAAACTAACCTATGCAACGTTACATGTCATTTATTGTTGAAGTATTTGTTTACATATTACATTTACCGGTACTTTTTTTAAAAACTGGAACTCAATCTCATTTTGTGAATGAAAGTATTGGTACCAGTAAAACATATACATAGTATTGGTATTATTTAAAGGGCAATGCCATAATGATTTAGGGTGTTTCTCTCAAATTAGAAATAAATGGGCTTATGAATTTGCACCATCTACAAAGGGATTTTAATCGGTTTACATCTATATTGTTTGAATTCTAGACCGTAAAGTTGCTGCTGTGGCGTCTGTTACTGTGTTGGGTTTACTCTCATTGAAATACAAACAGTGTAATGATAGTACCATGCTTCTTTGACTATAGTATTCATTTGGAACATTTTTATTGTTAGCCAAGGGATGTAGACTTTTGGAGAAAATGCAGGTACAGTTGCAGCTTTTCATTGTTCAAAGAGGGCTAAAAGTTCTACTTTTAGAAGTCAGATGGTGAAAAAGGAGACTTTTTATTTCATTATGACATTGCCCTTGAAGTATATGATATATTTTGGTGCTGTATTTCACACTTCACACCAACTTTATTCAGCAAATGTATTTAGAAACTGTTATGGTTATTGTTTGTATGTTTTCTTTTTCTATGGTTAAACACATCTATAGGTAAGAGTTACACCCACACTTTCTGAGGTGTATTGGTCAATATCCCTACAGTTTTAGTCATGGGGGCCTCCGAGGCCGTAACTGAGGAGGCCTCATGACCAAAACTGTTGGTATATTTACCGATACTCTTTGGAAAGCATGGGTATAACGGTCTTATACCCTTCTTCTGGTCGAGTACTATACTAAACACACTTCAAGTGTAAAATAGATGTAATGTTTGAACAAAAGTACAATACATGTTGTACTAGACCACCCACACTGCAGCTTTCCTGGGGAGCTGTTGGTGGTGTACATGCTGTTGCTGTAGTGACAGTGTTTACAGTGCTGTCCATTCACCACCATATGGGTTGAGATTGGAAGTCGCGTGATAAGTCATAACCAGATAAACGGCTTACATTCGGTCACGTAACTGGTCCTGTGGTACCGACGCATCAAGATCTGTTTTAACTGGTTCAATTCCAGGTTCGGGCTCATGTATTTTATGGATTTCAGAATACAGTCGAGGAAAAGTGTACGTTTATTTCTGATATACCTACACATTCTCTGAAAATGCATAGGTTGTATTTAGATATTCACCTACACTTAGAACAAAATAAACCAAGGCAACGACCGGAAGAAGGATATAATATTGATCAAAGCGTAGATGTGAGCATGTAATTGTGTTTTGTGATGTAGATAATTTACTTACCGTAATGTGAAATCCACACAACATGTATGTGTTGTAGATGTGAAAACTTAAGATGTACTAGGATACACCAACTATTGATTCAGAAGAATGTTTAGAGATGCATTCTAATACTATCAGACTAGTATGCAGTAAGTGAACAATCCATTATCAGTCATGTTGGGTATGAAAAGTTTGAGACATGGAATGGATAGGGACTCAGAAAAGATTATTCTCAAGTTTGAAAAATGTGGACAACCACCCAGCGTCACTGCACCAAATGACCCCAAATTTTATTTTATGAGCAAAATTCTTTTTCTAAGATGTTAAGGTTAATAAGATTTGCAAAACTCCAACCAATGCAACCATGCAACTACCCATTCCAGGCTTCAAACCTTTGGTACTCAACATGATCAATAAAAGTGGTTGGACTACCTAATTATATGAAATGTATGAATTGTCTTATTATTTTACTTGATTGTTATGTGCCTTTATTACAATGAAACTTTACCAATCAATGGCAGATAATTTAATGTGAACAAAAAATACCACAGTTATTTTACATGACATGAGACTGTCTATTATTATTTAATTATTATGTTAGCATGATTATGTAATAAATATGTCAAATACATTTACATATTTAATAAATGGAAATTACATTTACCTGAGAATCATGTACGAGTGATCCCTTGCAGATTTTGTCCATGCTTTGGGAACACTCCCACACTTTTATTTTTGTTTGTGTTCATAAAACCATCAGAAAGAAGTTTCAAGCCAACCTTGCTCTTGATGATGTCAATGGCATATCTGTAGATATCGCGTGATTGATCCGAATAGCTTACTCATCTCCGGCTCGTCAAAATATGATAAATCCATTGTTCAACCAAAACAACTTCTCACACACTAAATAAAAAGGCTGTGTTATACCAACAGTCAGCAGCACTTTCCAACATTGGATTCATGTCACATTCCAACTTTACCGACTGATAACTTTTACATATTTAGCAAAGGAAGACATGTTGATTTTTTTTTACACAATCTCCAACGTTATTACTTTAATTCTGCAAATATAATGTTTTGCAAATGATTACAAATACAGTGAGTTGTTAGTTGTGACTGTCAATGCGACTTGCTTTATGGCCTAATGAAGGCAAGTTGGATCATGTGAGCAATTTATCCATAAAAGCGCTTCACATACAAGGAACACTAACAAATAGATGCAATGCTTCTAACAAAATATTAATATAGAACATTATGACCAATGAATATTATTATAAGGGGTGTTTTTTGTCTGTGGAGGTTTTTTTTGTGTCCTGCATTCATTTAGTCAACATGCACACACTAGAAACTTGAAATAGTTTTTGTTTTTCTTTATTTGGGGTTTAGTCGCTTTCTAGAATCTTTTACTAATATAATAGTTATTAGCAACCTGTTTTTTTCAATACTTGAACATGTCGGAATAGGATAACTTTCTATGCTCAAATGAGTTCAAGGTCGAAGTATTACCATCGTATGACACGAAAATAACCTTGCGAGTATTTCCCGGTATGCAGTACATAAGGTTTTTGTATACTTGTGGATTTCTATTGACCAATCAAATTCCTACATTAGCAGGACAATCAGTTGGACAGAAACTACCAAATATAGGCACCTATGTGTTTGTGGATACAGTCAGAATATATAGCCACTGGCCAAACATGTATTAAATTCTGTGCTCTTCGTCTAACATAGGGGCGAACTGTACTGGGTGCCAACAAGTGGAGGGAAAACGAGGGGATGGGTACAGGTTATCGTGACACTGACTCCTGTATGCAAACCTGTATGTGAAAATTTGGTATGTTGTTTGAGTGTATGGTATGTTAGGCACCAGAGAAGGGCATGTTGCATATTTAGCATGGTTTTACTATAAGATTTGATCCATTGCATGCACAATACATCATGGCATATACCAGTAAATATTTATTTCGCAACATGTTTATGACAAATTTAACAGGAAATAAAATATAATAAATAAAAGGTAAACTAAACCATAGATCAATGTTTCATTTACATTGTCAAAATTGAACATCTTTGTTCTTTATTGCGTGCAAGAGTCTCGCGATCGTGACATGCAAGAAAAACGAGAAAAATGCATTCTTTGACATGCAGTAGAGGAAACAAACCAAGATCTAAAGTTGAACCACTTCTATAAGTAATACTAGGAGTCATGATATGGGAAACCCATACTATATATGTACAGGTAACATCATGTACATGACGTCACAAATCATTGTTCTGCAACCCGAATGCCTTATGAAATCGGGCTAAAACTTGCATCGTAAAATCAAAATGACACACTACCGTAGCTCATGCACGTGATTATTTTAAATAATTATTGCACGTGCAATATGTGTTGCAACACGCCTCTCCTCTGATCCCCCTATGGCTCTAATTTGTGACAAACATACCATACACTTGAGCAACATACCCATACACTTGAGCAACATACCAAATCCTCACATACAGTGCAACTTTATAATTATTCATCACATTAAAATATTTTTGTCTCAAGAATTGCTAGTTAAATTGTATTTTCTTAGTGTGGGAGCTTTAACATAGCCATATATACAGTATATGCTTATTAGGGGTGAATGGTTGCTTTGAGGGACCATTTAGTGTCCATCTTTGTAACAAAGGTATTTACTTCATGAACAATAAATAAAGAGATTACAATAAATATTATGCAACAAATGAAAGTGTTGGTTATTTTTAGCGATCTATTATTCACAACATATACCACAGTATAGGATCATCTATATCTCTAGGATGTAACACAGTGGTAAAACTTTTATTTGGACTTCGGAGCCAAAGGTTCCAGGTTCAAATCCCGCTCCAGGAGCCCGGCATCAATGTTCGCAGAAGTTTCCTTTCTGACGCGATACTGATGAGATGCACTGTCTGTAGAGTGGCAATACAGTTATCATCCTTGGTCTGTCAGTATAAGATGCAGGGGCGGATCCAATGGGGGGCTCACCTGGCTTGAGACCCCCCCCCCCCCGAATTGGAAAAATTCGTTCTGTAAACATATATTATGTATGGTGAAAGTATGAGCCCCTTCTTAATACACCTGAAAGTCTGGATCCGCTCCTGTAAGATGCACTGTCCTTGGTCTGTCAGCATAAACATCTCCAGGTCTGGTGCACTCAAGTCCAGTAAAAACATTAATTCATTGTGGATTAAAAGATTGGTACACACCCATGGTGATATCATTGTGAACATACTATAACAGCATCATGGAGTTGAAGTAAAAACAACATAATCAGCTGCAATAACAAGGTCGTCTGATCTACCTTAATTCTAACTTTGACCATCAGGGCGACTTCTGGCGAATGGTCGTGATGAAGCTTTCAGTCCCAGTTATCCCGTTCCCATGTTCGGGCATTCGTAAAACATTTAGAACAGAGACTTCGTGACACATATTTATACAAGGATTAAAAAGATTTTAATATCTGATGTAAGCTAAAGTACAGCTGTCAAAACTAAGATTGTCTTTAAACATTTGTTATATAAATGTATTGTAACAGATAATCAAGGTAGCACATACTTATCTCATAGTTAATACATTGCTTATTTTGTGAAAGATGTCAAAGACGAATACCACCGTCTTTGTGTTAATTTGTCCACTCTATTCAACTCTAACATCGCTCAGTGGCCTAAAACTAAATCTATATAAACGTCGCCTTCGCTGCAATTTGTTTCTACTCGCACTTGAACGATATTCTTGAGTCTGAATTTGTTGCCACCCTTTGGACGCTTTCGCCAATCTTTTCGCATACATTGTACTAGTATATTGATATTTACGAAATATTTTATTTACCGGATGCATAACCCACCTCTCTATAAAAATGCATATATTTCATGAAAATAATAATATACTATTCAATCAAATAGCATATTGGACATGTTAGCCAATTATTGAGGGAAATTGATCACTGCTTGAAAGAAAAATAATTCAATCAATTTTTCTCTTGAAATGAAAAAGAATAAAAAGGAAAGAAAATATATATATACTTTTGACTTTAGCACCATGACCATATTTTGTATACTAATTTACAGGCCTTCCAATTTAACAGCTGCATAAACGCAAAATCGACACGAAGCAACTTATCATTAGAAAATTGAAAGTAAAGGAAGATAAACCTATTTTTCAAGAAGTTGCAATGTTTATTATAATAAACCAGGGTCCTTCCTATCCAACAACTATAAACGCAAATTCAGCTGGAATAATGTGTAAAAGCTGGAAAAGAATGGGGTACCGGCATGAAATATTTACACACCTGGATGTATAAACATCCGAGACCCGGCTGGATAAGCATCTGTCCACAGCTGTACAGTACCGGGTAATCCGTGCGGGCTAATAGACATCTCCACTGGCCAATAAACATGTGACGTCGCAAACTCGCCAGACTCACAGCAATCCAGGTAAAAAATTGGATCGTATCAGGATGTAATTGGACGCAAAGAATGCACACACATAAAATGAGCAAGATTTTACTGTATTTACGGCAGGTGTGTACTGCATAATTCATGCCAGTACCCCTTGTTTTCCAGCCGGTACACATTATTCCAGCCAAATTTGTATCTATACAGCCATTAGATAGGAATAGAAGACCTTGTTTATTATAATAAACATTTCAACTTTTTGAAAAATGTGTTGTTCTTCGTTACTGTCAATTTTCTAATGATAAGTTGCTTCAGCTCATCTTTTAATTGATTCTATTAATGCCCCAATGTCAAAGACGCCATACCCTCACTCACTCTTTCTTGCAATGCAATACTCCTATGCCTGTAACAAACTAAACATTGTATAAAACATAAGAATATAAGAGGTTACTGGCATAAGAGCTGGCATGACATTACAGACAACGTACTTAACTCAACAGATCAAAACTACAACAGACTTACTAGGGCCCCGAGAAAACGAAACTTTTCTGAGTACGATTTCATATTCAATTCATAATTTTGTTCATAAAACGTCATAACCCTAGACTCACAGCACGACTATGACATCACGTGACGTTTTATGAACAAAATTCTGAGTTGAGTATGAAATCATTCTCAGAAAGTTTCATAATCTCAGGGCTAGGACTATATAATTATTTAATATATACCGTATGTGGACAGATTAAACTCTAGGGTTTCCAGTTTTCATTATGTTTGTAGGCATTTTTCTTACAATTAACAGCTACATAAAAATACATCATTTGATATATACTCAACCAAAAAAGAAAGTATGCATGTTGAAATCTGTTATATTTGTTTAGTTTGCCATTTACTGACATAATCTACAAAATAGGAGTGTCAATGCATTTCATGCTAAACTATAAATTGTGTGGTTATCTTTTTCCAGAAGTTCTTCCCTGAATGTGGTCTGGTTTATGAAATAAATTACTATTGATTTCATGCATAATTTTTTTTATGGTCGAGTATAGAACTACATTTGAGCACTTTTTGATGGTGATTAAACTGAGTTTACTTAAACATCTAAAATGTAAAAGTGGTAACACGTATAAAGTATGAACACAAGTCTATACAAAAATCCCAGTAATACACGATTACTGTAAACCAATGGATTATTCTACATGGAAAATGTCAGTCAACAAACAGTTATTTTACAGCAACATAAATAATATATCTATCAATCTAATATATCATTCTAATGAAATTAATTTTCTAGATTATGATTATCCACGTTTGTTGATTGTGTGTGTGTGTGTGTGTGTGTGTGTGTGTTTGCGTGTGTTTTATATACATTTACTTAGGAATGAGGAACCACAAATTTGCTGTTCGTGGCGCTTCTATATCAGTTATTTCCATAAAGTCTGTAGTCTGTTGTGTATTAGACATGCAAAATAAATATACTCCCTGGCCAACGTGGCAGCAGATATATTTACATTGATATACATTTTGTTGCAGAATCATCAATCAGCAGGACAGGGTTAGAACTTAACTTTAAAAGATACTCGCCCAAATAACGATATAAATACCAAAACATTAAATTTTTACTAGCCCATAGTATACTTTTAACATTAGGAGAAATTGATCGGGCCGCCGGGCAAGTGGGAACTTCTAGTATTTGTGGTTCCTCATTGACCACCATTTGACAGTTGATTGACAGTTGATGAAAGCAGTATAGAAGGAGGAACACTTAAAGCTCATGTGAATGTTGGAGCTTGCAACCCAAGCACGCACATACACACACACACGCGCACACACACACACTAATCTAAAACAATGGATTTTATTCAAATTATTATCAACAACCAAATATCACACACTACTTTTAAGCAACTAAATTCTTGAGAGTAAGTATGTCTTCGGAGGTTATTTATCACAGATTCGAGTACTTTCCTATAAATATACTACCGTATAACCGGGAAATGTTCAAGGGATGTTACCTGGATTTAAACAATATCATTATATTCTCACGATACAACATACAAATAAGACATTTCACACACACAAAAATGTAGAGGGAATTGACAATCAGGAATTTAACATCACTCTCCATCAAACAAAACGAATGAGTAAGAACATTGCAACGTATTTATTGGTTTTAATTATTCAAGTGCACAGATCTGTAGCACAGTTCATGTACTAAGGGAGGTTACTTTTGTGGTATTAGAGGTTAAGATTTGGCAGCATCGAATATGTTATAATCAATGAGACGACCCACTCTGTCACGTACAAAAGTGAGAAAAACCATGTCCAGTTTCTAGTGCTTGCCAATACTGCCAAGGTATATTCCAGTGAAAACGTTTGTATATGTGAGAATACTATCACACAAGTAATGCAAGAATCAGAAAACTTACAAAATAAATAATAAAAAATGTAGCAAAGCTTTGCAAAGTGCACTCATCCTGTCATTGGGCTCATTAATACTGTATAGGGAAAATGGATATGACAATTTATGTCATTAACATTATATATACAGAAAGAAAAACAAATAAGCTATAAACAAAACACTTGACGCACCAAACTGGATTGGAATTCTTACCACTAAGAGAATGGTTAGCACTGATTTGAGAGAATCTTATTGATGAATAGTTTAACCCTTTCCATGTTGAAGGCAACCAGAGATGCCCTAAAGAGCAGTGCTGGTGCCAAGTTCAGTAGGGAAAGGGTAAAAGGATTAGACCATCTGATAAAAGTATGGCATCTTAGATTTCGAAGTACCTATAAATAAATCATTAACCCTCTCCCTGCTGGATTAAGCAAAAGCACTGCTCATTAGGGCATGACCGGTTGCCTTCAGCAGGGAGAGTGTTAATGAAGTTTTTTGATTGATTGATGTAATTCTTACATCACAGCAGAAATGCTTCACCCTATGGCGACTACCTACCTAGGATATCATAAAATTCAAGACGCTATTAATTTAATCCAGTCCTTTACAGAAGGAAAGTTACTAGTAGATTGTACGTTATTATAATACAATCTAACAGCAACATGGATAGAAAAAGACATCGTGACCATTCTTCCAATGCAATAGTTCTACAATTCGTGGACTTTTATATAGCAGACTCATATTTGTCAACTCCTAAGTTGGAATATGTGCCCCTTTATGATCAAGATATGCAAATACTTGGCAACATGTAAACGCATCCTAAGTAGTGTGTAAAGTTTGTAAACGATATAACATAATACAGCTATATTACAAACTCATTATTTTCCATAAAATAAAGTATCGAGAAAGAGATTTTGAACCTATCTATTATTAACTCACAATTCAACAACACATACATGCACAGTCACACATACACCAAGCTGGAACGTGATGTTGATGTTTTTAAAGACTTCTTTCAAGATAACCCTTATTAATGATCGATGAATCGTCATTACTGTTTGAATATGTAAATAAACGGCACCCCTCTACATATTTACCAAAATGTGCAGTGAAATAGTAATACTGGTATGTTAAATACAGAATTTGTATTCGACGATCTACAAAGTTGTAATTTTGGAATATGATAGGGTACACACACTTCCCCACATTGTACCAAATTGGAGCGACCCGTGTTAAATAGTTTGTACCAAACTGAGGTTTGTAATGTAACTGACAAACTATAGTTACTGTACTGCAACATAGAGAATAAAGCCTCATATTTATGTTTCTTTATTAAACTTGTAGGATAACAATGATATCAAAACACACAGGTGAGATTTTATATTTCACCAAATATTGTTCCTATGTTATTTAAGAATTAAAATATCACTTTAAAATGTTTTTGTTTTTTAATGGGAAGTCAATGAATATATTGACGTCCAAGCATTGTCCTGATGGCGACGACATAACAATGGTGGGCTATTAAGTAGCCTGAATCGGTCTCTCCGTCCTCTCTTTCTCCCTCTCTTTCACTCTTTCACTCTCTCTCTCATGGTCATAAAGTTAATCTGTGATGAAACTGCTGTAACACAACTTTCCTAATTGACATCGTCTATGTAAGAACATACCCAGGATTGGAAGCAATAGTGTACACATACAAAATAGTACTATTACACACATTATATGCTTGATAGCCTTGACAACAGGTTGTCGAAATAGTTTGCAGGAATAGTATAGCGACATTTTCTCTCCCGCTCCATTCTCCTCCAGTCCAGCTCTCCTCAGATGTGTACAGAGGTACAACAAGAAAACTTTGAAAATATTGTTTCTATATTATTCCACCAAGGCCAGTTGCCACCATCAACCATTGTTTGATAGGAAGTGAACAGGAAGATGAAAGGCGTTGTGCTGTCCTTAAATATCCATCTCGAACTGAGGCTGATCACCCTCGGGATGTTCTGGAAATGCATTCAAAATTGAGTGAGTGAACAAGTGAATATATATATGGAGTTTAACGTCGCTGTGGGAATCTTTCACCCATTCGTGACGATTTAAGCATTTAATTATATAAAATTCAAAATTCAAATTTGACTAGTGTACGAGCCCAGGGCCCCGAGATTACGAAACTTTTCTGAGTACGTTTCTGTACTCAACTCAGAATTGTGTTCATAAAACGTCATGTGATGTCATAGTCTGAGTACGTTTTTGTGCTCAGAAAGTTTCATAATCTCGGGGCCAGGTCTTTGGAGGGTGAATGTATAAAATCTTAAACCATGGCATGTTGGATAAGCAGAAGAAAGTATCTGGGCACCATGTCAGATTACAAAAACAAAGATTCCAGTTTGAATCCTACCATGATGGTGGAGAACCACCATTAGACAAGTTGGAAGTACGAAGATGTAATCGTTTATATGAATACTGTACAGGGAACTATGCATTTAACTGTACAGATGTTGATGGTTTTCTACTGCCCTAAACTGACAAGTAGTGATATTCGTGAAAGATTCTAGAATGCGATTCTAAACCCCAATTAAACACACACAAAAACAAAAACAAAAACACATATGGATTCCCCTACAATAGCCATGGTTCAAGGGTCGTACAGTAACACATATAATTATTTCAGGTTCCTCTCCCAACATAAGCACACCATCACACAACTGAAATACAGTGGAAAACAGCACTGAGAGCCTGAATCTCTATCTCTCTGCAGGTGAATGGCCACCCAATCATGGAATATTAAATAAGCCGGAGAGATTATTGATTTGCACTTGTAAAGTCTGGCCAACGTATGGACATTGTAGTGTGGAGAACTTGATGAAATGTAAACCTCTGTGGGATAGAGCTACAGGATAGAGCTGCATGAATATGCTTACTTGGCCTACATGTACTTTTATGAAGACCTCAACTCACTGCTATATTATGTAACCATCTGGTATGTGTGTATGTCTGTCTCTGTCTCTCTCTGTGTCTCTGTCTCTGTCTCCCTCTCTTCTCTCTCTGTCTCTCTCTTGTCTGTCTCATCTCTTTCTTTCTTCTTTCTCTCTCTTCCTCTCTTCCTCCCATTCTTTCTTTCACTACCTCCCTCCCACCCCTCTTTCCCTCTCCTCTTGCTCTGTTTCTGTCTTTCTCTGTCTATCCTTCCTCCTTCTCTCCCTCCTCCTCTCTCTCTCTATCTCTCTCTCCCTCTATATATATCTATCTCTTTTTCTCTCTCTCTCTCTTTCTCTCTCTCTCTCTCTCTCTCTCTCTCTCTCTCTCTCTCTCTCTCTCTCTCTCTCTCTCTCTCTCTCTCTCTCTCTCACTTTCCCCACACACACTCAATGACTGTTGACCTCCATGTACATTAGATTAGATCCATGCATTAAATTGACATATTGCTATCTATATTTTTAACAAATTCATAAACTCCACATAAAACTACATTTCTGCAAGACAGATATACATAAATACGATACCTAAAGTCACTTGCAATACATATAGATTTACAGCATACCAAAATGTTCGATTCAGCAATGCATGAAATGAAACTCTAATCTCAACAGAACTCAAAAACATGTACATTATTGGTGTAGACCACTTGATCAGCAGTATATAAAAGGTTAGAAAGTGGTGCTTGAAGGCAGGAATAGAGTGGCAATTCAGATGATGGAGTGAAACTAATGGCACTGCTATCTACATTTATCCAACTTATTGAGTTTTCTCAGACGGCCAATCCTCCAAAATGTATCGCTTCTTATTCCAGCTCTCGATTGATTGATTTCTTTTAAGAGTTCACTTTTCCCTATAGGCATTACCATCATGTTGGGACCGAACATCTGGGGCAAGTGCTTTTTTCAGAAGGGGACCGAAGGTCTGGGGGCAATTGCGTATTTGGAGAAGGTTCTGAACTGTTGGCGTCAAGGAAAGCATGCTTACGAGCAGGAACCCATGTCTATTTATGAATGTACACAAGACCTATGTTTTCTGACAATATCCCTTAGGGTTATTGTATTTTTATCAATGGTTCTTAAATGTGAAGATACTTTTAGTTCTTTTTGTCCCAAGGACCAAAGGAGTTATATCATGGTCTGTTTGTCCATCATTCAACATTTGTCCCAAGGACCAAAGGAGTTATATCATGGTCTGCTTGCCCATCATTCAACATTTGTCCCAAGGACCAAGGAAGTTATGTCATGGACTCATTCAACGGACAGAAAATATCTCCTTTTTTCTTTCTTCTTTTGCGGTGTGTTATTGTGCTGGGTGTATAGCTACCGTATTCCAATTTGTTCTCAATGTCGGCACTTTTCATGACTTCTGTAATATATGGCATGCAGCGATTCGAATAACAAGCAATCATTAATTTCTGTGAAGCAGCATGTTAATTAATGACACACCTCTGCTCATGCACCTTCAATTATCAGTGAGGGCGGTGGTCATAACGTGTGATTTGTAGTCTTTTGAAAGAGAGATGACATGGCAAACCACACTGGTAAGCTGCTAATGATGTTCATTATCTGGTTGGTTATAGGATTTCTTCATCAAGGCTCAGGATCTATGATAGAGTGGGTATTGGGTGTGAATATATACAAGGATCTGAAATAGTGTTCTTCTCACTTCAACAAACTCTCCTAATGCAGATATGTTAAGATGACTGCTTACATGATGTGAATGTGTTAACGTTAATCAAAAAGGTTTCTCAAATTTGGGCATTTAAGAACATGTATTCTTGTTATTTTAGATATATATATATGTAGAATTGATATTCTATTATCTGTGTAATTATTTTGTAACAAGTATGATAAATATTTGAAAATAATTCTTGCCAGCTTTTAACTCTCTCCATTCTGGAGGCAACATGAGATGCCCTAAAGAGCAGTGCCGCTGCCTAATCCAGAATGGATGAGGGTAAAAGAGTGTTGAACTAATGCTAGAAGAGTTAGTAAAATAGTGCAGCACCCTGTAGAAGGCCTTGCTCAAGACTCTTGCTCACCATCTAATACACATGTGCACTGGATCGAGAAAAGAAATATGGTACCTTTCAAAACCTCTTTAAACTGGTTGTGAAATTCTGTTTTTAACTGGCCTCATCCTACTATCTGTAATGGCGATTTCTCTCACCTCTCTCCAAGACCCTTGCTCATCATCTAACACACATGTGCACACGATCACGAAAAATAAATATGGTACCTTTCAATACCTCTTTGGCCTGGCTGTGAAATGACTCCTACAGGACAGCTGCTGATGATGGACTGAGGTAAGGAGAATGTGGGACAGAGGAGCCGCACGTTGAGGAGGTCTGTCCATTAGTCAGCGTTTAGTCAGAACTCTGGTGGTCTCAGGTTGTTGCCAAAGCAGTGCCCAACCGTGAGGTATTCCTGGCATAGATTCTGGAAAATCTTTACAAGGGTCTCTAATTAACTTATTTTACTGTTACGTTTATTGTCAGTTTTAAGGAAAGGTCTACAGGTTACATGATTTAGTAAGAGAGCTTTCTCTCAAACCTCAGTCTGGTATTTTTTTGGTATTAAGAAAAAAAATTAACAGTAATTATTTTAACAATCCAATATTGGTAACAATGAATCAGAATATATTAATATATGTTAGTAAGTTTGTCTGATTAGGCAAGTTAAAGATTGATATATCCTTTAATTCTAATTTCGATGTCGATGTTGATAAAAAATGCTTCTATTGATCTTGGCCAGTAGGCTTACCCCTCAAGTTAGTAGAGTTGGACATATCTTGACAACTCAGATTCAAATCCCACAATTAACATGGTTCTGATGACACTATACTTGAAACCTGTACTAGTCTAACTTGTCAACACAAATAGACCTGCAATCTAACTTCTGTGGAGATTGCTTGGAATGGAATTGTTGCAAGACAGTAATCTTTCTGTATTTTAGCAATTTAGGGTTTACATGCCATTCAACCATCTAACTAATGTCTAAGAGTAGAAGCATCCATCATGTGAAGCATGCAACCATGTAACACTCACAGAGATGAGTACATAGTAATAATATATGATGTACAGGAATGAATGGAATCTGGAATGTCCACATCTGCTTACTGTTTTCCTGGGAGATTTTTATTATTTTTCAAGTTGCGTGTCCTAAAGAACCAAGGAAAGAGTGTGTGGTCGTGTTGGAGGGAAATTGGATTAAACGCCATCGAACGCCATCACCTTGTCCAGACATTCTCAATGACTTTGAAATACAGCTTTCTGCATATTGAAATCAAATCTCTTCGTCGGAAAAGGATTGGAAAAAAAGTTCTTCAACTTACTAAATTCACTCTTGTTTAACCATCTCCCAGTTGGATTAGGCACTGGGACTGCTCTTTTGGGACATCTCTGGTTGCATCCAGCAGGGAGAGAGTTAAAGATACTTAATATGCTAAAAGATCTGCTGTGCTCAAAATAGCCAACATATGTTTCTGTGTGAGTGTTTTGGTCCACACATATGTTACATTGTTTGGTCAAAAGAACATGAACTTTAAACAGTTGTTTCTTCGAGAATGCATTAGGACTAAACATGACCAAATTCCGTTAGTTGCTGAGTTTCTATGTGGAATTCTTGAAATTTACAAGCAGAATGCTTCTACTGTCATTTTAGGCAGAAAGTCAGAAAACAATTTTCAGCAGATACCACATGTTTCATTTTATACATGTTTGTATGTTGAAAATAAACCTAGTCTTCAATATTGTATAATTATATGTAGATTTACATGTAGGCCATTATCATACATTTGTGCATGTTGAAAATAAGCCCATTATTTAACATAACATAATTATGTGTAGGTCATTTTCATACATGTTTATTTGTTGAAAATATACCTTGTCTAAATATACCATCTCTAATATAATTACTGTTTGTTTCCTTGTAAATTAATACATGTTATCTTACTCAGTGAAACTCTTGTACCATCAGTACCAACCACTTGCAGGTTTACTGCAACATTAAGTCCAATGGATGTTGTGGGTTTCCTCCTGCCCTAAACTGACAAGCTGTGATGTGTGAAATAATCTTGAAAGTGGCTCTAGAGTTTAAACCCCATTACAAAATATTAAAAATTAGTAGAACACACATATTTAGTTGACCCCTATCCTGCTAGAAACAACCCCAATTGCCCTACTTATCAGTGAATGGAAAACATGTTCGGCCTGTCTTTGCCATTTTTCGCACCAAATCTGGCCTTCATGCATTAAACATGCATGCTTTCTTCTACCTGTTATTTCTCCAACAACACGTTTGCTGCCAACTCATGGAATTTTAAAACAACCAACTTTTAGTTTAACCAAGATGGCGATAAAAAGCATGTGTTCTTTTGCCACAAAGTCGTTGCATAACAACATTTTAATTTTTTTTAGAAAATCTCAGAAATGATTAAATCACGTTGTAAGTCAAAATGTTAATCCAAAGGTACATTAACATATGCTTTAAATTAGGAAAAATCCCTTTCTACCTCATTACTTTCTACACCTCATTAATAATGTTTAATTAAAGACTGAAATGTTTCTTTGAAGGCTGTTTCAGCTTTCTTCATTTGCTTAATTGAAGAGAGAAAACCTTGGGTTTTGTTTCTTGCAAATTGTTAGCCTTTCTTGATTTTTTCTTCTTTTTGTGTTGAAGTATTTTGACAAGAGATCTTATCTTTCGATTGTTTCATTATTCACGAGTCCATGTTGACAGAAAAAGTGTTGAATTTCAATAAATGATGCATTATTTCCTGGCATAGTTTTGCCATTTTTGTAAAAATAAAGTAAAACTTCGACAATAAAGTAAAACTGGTCTGATGCTAATTTACATTATTAAAGTAAATTAGTTTCTTCTATTCCAGCTCACAAGCGGAATTTATATTTCGTCCATTTTCCTTTCCTTTGAATTGTAGCTGCTATCTGAATGAATGAATGAATGTTTTACGTCACAGCTCCTGATTCTTCTTATTATTATACAAGGCATTTCTCATTTTAAATTGTGGTAAATAAATCATTAAATATTCTTTTTATTTCTTTTTCAGAAAATGCACAGATTTGAAAGCAAGCTTGTGGCGTGGACATATGTCCTGTTTACAGTGGTTTCCATTGGATACCTATCAGCAGACAGTGAGTACCAAATTCCGTTTTATATGTTCCATATTTTATATCAAACCCTAACCCTATTTAAAAACAACGTCTGTAACTCACATACTCCGTGGTGTAAAGCTTTGAGCGCCCGCCCGGAGTGCGGAAGATCGATGGGTCAAACCATGATCGCGTCATACCA
>JAUTBZ010064215.1:0-17895 GCA_032361785.1 Lepetodrilus galriftensis
CCGAGTGGGTTATTGTTTATATACCACATAGTCAAACTTAAAGAAAACAATGTAAATAATTACCAAATTTGTTTGAGTCTCCGGCGTTGGAACGTACCAGCTGCTTACCAGCTGCTTACAGACAACCGTGCGATTGGCTGGTTATATATAACCAGCCAATCCCACGAACTGTGGGATACACTAAAATTACATAACCCTATCTCCTTACACTTATGTGGTATATAGACACATATTTTATTTACGTCTCACCTCACATACACTATGGTACATACAATAAATAAAACACTCTAAATTGACCTCACCAGAGAATTTAAGCGGTGATATAATGAAAATTATACTACTATTCCTTCGCCATATTTGTCTATTGTTTATAACCAAGAAAATCGGAATGTGTTTAAAGTTCGCAGTTGTTAGAAGATTGTGTGGCCATAAAGTGTTTGAACTTCCGAACTCCAACCGAACGTTACTCCGGAGGCCGTGATGAGTTGGATTCCCGTGCTAAAGACTCTTCCTTTTAACCCTAGGTAGACTGATACGTGTGATAAATGTCGAAGATAGGACCCGCGGGACTCCGTATTTCCATACCGGAACGGATTCAAACCCGTTGGGACGAGTCAAGGTTATTTAATTAACGTTCTCGTATAGATGGCCATTTTGCCTTCGTCAGCAAAGCATGTAACTAATCAAAGTGTATGTTGGAACGTTGGCACACTATGAATTCAACTGCATCGAATTTCTTGAGATTACTCATCCGAAATGAGAGCGGATCTCAGCTTGAGGAATCGATACAGTATTGATGGTCACTATACAGCACTAGCCATGGAGTTCTATATAGATCCAGCAGTTCTTCACCAAACCCTTTGCGCTTGACGTGTATCACTTGAACTGTATGCTGATTAAAGAGGCAGTATCCCAATTTTTCAAACAATTTATCAATATTGGGTTGTCTACACATTCCACATCCTCGAGTGACAGAGTCAGTGCTCTTTCCTACGCTACGCCTTAACAGTATCGTACGCAAATGCTGGCTTGGTTGGTTCTGTGTTAAATCGAACGCACGTTCTCAGAATGAGATTACGCTAGCCGTCATCACCAAGGGTAGTGTTCCAAGACAGTACTATTGACATCTTCCAATTGCCAAATAACTCCACGACAACACAAAGCCAGGTTAAATCAACTATTTCCATGTATTTCAGCCGCCAATTACTTTCATTGTCAGTGCGTTTAATTATATTGGTTGGAAACCGGATTATAGTCTCGTATCCTATCAGCCAATGGATTCAATTTCGCGCGGAGACATACTGTGAGCATTCGTCTGAGGTGGGGGGAAATGTACATTGAGTAAGAGAATTAAATGGCGGGGCTAGTGTCGGATGATCCTGTATACGGTCGCGAAGTAGTCACTTCACAGTCAATACACCCTGGCTGAAGAGGATGATCTGGAGACACGTGGCTAAGTACGGGAGGATAACGAGTCCAGAGTCTGGAGTCTGACAGGACCAAGGATATGAAGACTTGCACTCAGAGCGACAAGGACGTGGCATAGACGTACACATTTCAATTTGTGTGAGGTGTGCTGTATGTTCGGAAATAGGATCATGCTCGTAGTGTGTGCTTTTAGAATGATCGATATTGTATATGAAATAAACAACGTTGAATGTCTTCTGTTCAGAGACAACGGGAAACTACGCGTCCGTTGATCATTTGGTGATATAATTTGTAGCCGCAGTTGAAGTAGTAGTAGTAAGAGACGTTGGAGTAGACGGAAAAAGTTGTAGTCGTAGTAGTAGTAGTAGTAGTAGTAGTAGTAGTAGTAGTAGTAGTAGTAGCAGCATTATTAGTATTAGTAGCAATATTCCAATAATAATAGAAGTATTATATGTACTAGTAGTAATAATAGTAGTAGTAGTAGTAGTAGTAGCAGTAGGAGGAGGAGGATAGGATCAATGTACTACGGGAGTGTGTGTGTTGTTTTTTCTCTCTCTCTCCCGCTCTCTATCTCTCTCTCACTCTCTGTGTGTGTGTATGGGGGGGGGGGATTATGGTGATTGTTTACGATCGAGAAACAAGAGAAACAGCATTGGATCAACTCCACGCCCACTGACCTAATCAAATTTCAAAATGAAAATATTCAAAGAGGCGTCCATTCAAGGAGACCACATGGTTGAAATCAAAGGTCTTGAAGTAAGTAGGTCAGCATTGGCATTGACCAGAATAATACCGGAATAATACGGTACTCTTTGACCAGAATTACACTTTCTGACAAGATCAACACTATCTTTGATTAGAAATTGGCCAGAAAGCATTATTCGACCAGGATATCCAGAACAACCCACATTTTACCAGCATACCAAGAATACGAGAATACCCGGAATAACACATACTGTCTTTGACCACAATACCAATAATAAAACGGTCTTTCACAAGAATACAACTAATAACATTATTTGATCAGAATAACATTTTTGGACTAGCAATTGAACGGAATAGTAACCCCTACTGACGTTGACCAGAATAACACTGCATGACTATCTCGAATAAGACTATTATCATACACAGTCGTGGACCAGAATAACACTGCATGACTATCTCGAACAAGACTATTATCATACACAGTCGTGGACCAGACTACGCTGCGGTCAACTGGGTTCTGACAGGTTCCTCTATGCATGCATCACATCCTCCAGCAATTCCTGCTTCGAATGGACGCCTGATTCGTGAACACTGCCAACTAATTAAGCACTTCTGGCTTCTCCTAGAGTATTGACGGGGTATACAGCCACTCTCAGAGAGAAGAACGTCCAAGACCAGCGATCGGTAATGCCGACAACGCCTTCAGAGAAAACCGTGATGACATTTTATTCACATTTGGCCGAATTTCAGAATGCACCCAGGCAGCTATAAGGAAATCGTCTTAGTACAGCCCCGACAACGCTACGTATTGTTCTCGCGTCTCTTTCAGGCGGACATCGATCAATCCGATCAAATACCAAGCACAGCCGCGATAGTTTACTTGTGCGCTGTTCGTACACACACTCATGAGACATTTCATTAGATCTGGCTTTTGCTTGGATGTAAAGTGTTTTAAAATTTTGTAATTAAAACACATTCGTCGAGATTTGAAAGATTTCACAAAATATTGTGTCTAGAATATATAGATCGATCAACACTGAATTATTAATACCTTATGAAATTGAAATTCGTCGAGATTTCAAAGATTTCAAAGAATATCGTGTCTAGAATATATAGATCGATCATCACTGAATTATTAACACCTAATGAAATTGAAATTGAAAATGATAAAAGAAGCGTCGATTCTTAATATGTTTGAAATTAGAAACACAAGATTTTGGTATAATACTGAAAGATATACACTTGACGTTAGCTAGGGTTGTAAGGATCCTATGGTTACTGTATGTTACGCATACACGCTGCCTTCATATATTATAAATATTGATTTAACCTAGGAGTATCAGTTTACTTTGCTGGTAAGGATGCTAAAACGACAACCTCAATAATTCAAGAGTAGATCGATGTCAAGTTATTAATGTACAAACTAAGAATGTAAGCTCAGCACATCTTCTGGAATCTATAACGGCCGAGGGCTCTTTCTGACGTGTGTAGATGCTCAATTAGAGTTAGTTTTCCCAATACAGTTGTAGACATTTCGCTGTGTATGCTGTACACTACCCAGAGACACATATTCCAGAGAGAACAGGGCTGGAATGGTTCGTTACGTTCACTTTCATTCTACAGTAGACCTCGCATATAACGGACTCATTGGGACCGGCTATTTTAGCCCGTTATATGCGAACTCCGTTTTACGCATATGCCGTGATTATCGTTACACGGGACCGGGACTTCAGATTCAGTCCGTTATGGGCGAATGTCCGGTTTATCCGAGGCCGGTATATGCGAGGTCTACTGTATCTTATTTCATATGCTGAACTGTACTATGATGACAATTATAATACATAAATAACACCCACTACTACTACTACCATTACTACTACTACTACTACTACTACTACTACTACTACTACTACTACTACTACTACTAACGGTATTATTACTACTACTAATACCATTAATACTACTAGCTACTCCCTAACAATAGCTACTAGCTATTCTACTATTAACAATAGCTACTACTTCTAATATATCTACTACTACTAACAATATATACTACTTCTACTACTACTACGATTACTACTATTACTACTATTACTAATACTATTACCATTAATACTACTAGCTACTAATAACAATAGCTACTAGCTATTATACTAATAACAATAGCTACTACTACTACCACTACTACAACCACAACCACCATCCCAATAATACTAATACATGAATACATATTATCAGTATCATTATCATCATCATCATCATCATCACCATCATCATTATACATAATAGATCATACATATATCATACATCATAAATGGAAACTTTATCTAAATGTCCATTACTATTTCGTACTAAGCGCGAAATACAAATTATTTTTCATCCCACAGACTACGGCCGCTGTAAGGTGAATGGCCTTTGTTTTATGTTGAAGTACATCACCGCAATAAAACACATATAGTACGATAAGATGAATAGCCAAGTTGGAATGACGTTTCCATTTACGTATTTGCCGTGCTGAAAATAGGTTGGTGAAATGTCCCCCGAGTCACGATTCAGAATCAATCGTATCTATCCCGAAGTAAAGTGTCGGTTGGTTCCTCCTATTGACGATATCAGATAAGACGTATATCGATCGATAGCGGACCCTGGCATAGTTTCATAGTCTACCATTGCGGAAGTTGATTGCGAATAATTCCGACCACTCGGTGTACAATGATGAGTGCATGGATATTCAACCTTCTATAAATACAACGCGATAAACACAGCGAGGCTATCAAACCGCAGTTGTGGTAAGATTAGTAGGCCTATAGATATAACCCGCTAGAACGGGCGCCATGGTGGAAGGGAATCGAACATGAAATGTTATAAGGTGGATGGAATAAAGCGGAAGTAGGCTAGTAGTGACGTGATTAATCTTCTCGTTTTACCGGTCTCCGTGAAACAAGGCAGTACTCGAATACGACCGTGTTGTTATTTCGATTACTGTATGCTGTAATTGTAAAAGTCTTCTTTGCTTCCGACAATAGATAGAATGAGACAATGGGTTTAAAGGAAGATAATTAATACAATGGCGTTCTATAGAGGACTAAGCTTAGATAACTATCAGACGGAGGTTCAGAGAAGAGATGCCCTACATTCTCAATGTGCTGAAATTATTCTCATTATCTCTCAATAGGGAATATAATTTTATTATTGTAATTATAGGGCAGACAACCCGATATATATACGAATGTAATTATATCAATAAGCAAGACCATAAAGCTTCCATATATAAGCTAATAAACGGAACTTATGAGTAGTTTAATAGAAGTATCGGGTAACAAATACGCCATTGTACGTCATCATCTACATCAGGGATCGCTGTCTGTTAAAATAGCCATCTACTTTCTTAATCATTGCATTAGTGTGTCTTCTGACGGCTTGAGGGATTTAAGTGATAAAACACAAACTATGTTTTTCTGTATGGGTAATTACATTTTCCTATCAATTCCAATACACTGCCACACGTATTGATAGTAATTAGCCATATGTGACAGCCTATTCTATATGAATAAACGGTCATGTATTTAGATTATGGAAAACGTATATCTCAAATAGAAAGAAACGCCCCGGTGGAATTGAGCCCATTGTTTCACATTAACTATCGGCTGAAGGATAATTTCCAGGAACTCTTAACAAATCCCAACGGAAACCTTGCATGTGTCGGAGAAAGTTACGACCCTGTTCAGAAAGAACTCAAGATATGCCCCAGCTAAATTTGATGTATTCGTAAAGTAAAAACAAAATCCATGAATACATTGTTAGGAGTGTTGTCGAACGCAATATACCGTGGCAGTTCTAACGGTTATGTACTGTGTACGTAATAGAGCACAATGGTCGGACCAGCTGGTATTTACAACATTACAGGCACATTTGTATGTAATATTAACGGCACCAAGTTCCGTTTATTTGCAACAGCTGTCGAATACGTAATGATCTGGAGAGAAAAAATGGATGAAAGTTCGCGATTAAAATGAAACTCTTACGATGAAGGATGAAGAACCTACGCCGCTATAGTTGGTACCTCAGAGGAATTTGTGAACTATATCAAGCGTTAGATCCCCAGCGTCTGATCTGTATTTAACATAAATTTGGATCTGGGTTAATTAGGTCAGTGCACCGGGGATTCCTCGTTGTTACGTGCCCCACTGGAAGAGCACACGCCTCGTCTAGTGATAAAGATATAATACAGTTAACGGTCAAGTGCAATTCGTCTTCGTTAAGACTTTACTCGTGCCGACTCAATACACACGTTACCTTCAATTCCAACATTCATCATGGATGGATGACGTGTGCATAACGTGCGCCATGTTCAAATATGTCTTTATCCTAATGTCAGCGACGCTTTATTCCAGGTTTTTCGAGCAGTACCAATAGCAATGGAATCTACACAACACATTATTTTTAGTTTTCATTGACGGCACGATTCAATCATAATAAGAATAGTGACGTTCTATTTACATCATCTATCAGTACCTTTATAACTGACTTCTATTTTCGGTTTATGTGGGAAGCTCGTATACATGTAGTATCATAAAGTACAAACTGGTAGGCCTATGCATAATACAATTCAATTGGATACATGTACTTCTCAAACGCATTGAACTTTTGAAAGATAAAACAAATTACACAATATTACACTGATATTGGATAATTACGTTCGGATGAGTCTGAATTGTTTTATCCAATTCACACACCGGCGTATTTTCATGTATTATTTTTAGTACTAGTATTTATCTCAGGTTTCCTCCTTTGAGAAAACAAACTGAAACTACGAGAAGCCGCTGGATTTCCAGCTTTGTCGTGGACTCTGTTGTGAACTTGAGAAATGTCAAATTCCTGAATGCATATGAGAGGTACCAATTCCTGTATATCTGTACCAATTCCGGCATATTAGAGGTACCAATTCCTGTATATGATGTACCGATTCCTGTATATGAGAGATAGCAATTCCTGTATATGAGAGGAACCAATTCCTGTATACAAGATGTTCCAATTCCGGCATATTAGAGGTACCAATTTCGGTATATGATGTACCAATTCCTGTATATTATAAGAGGTACCAATTCATGCAATTTAAATATCCGAAGTGGTTGATATATGAAACCACTTAAAATGAAAATAAAAACATTTACAAGAAGAAAAAATAAGTAAAAGAATAGTATACCTTATATTATCTGCAAACATGTCCTAAATTGCATCTACACGGGGACATAATTTTGCTATTCAATTTAATAAACCAACGTATTAGCGTAAACAAGAATTAGCAGACACCGGTGATAATGCCAGGATGGGAATTTATGATGACAAGTATAGTATACGACAATGTTGTTATACAGCTATATGCTTTCATGTCACGTTATTTTGCGCTTCCAATATATGTCCACGTCATTTCCAATACCACAGCTACTACGTAATAATGATCTGGTTATGGAAATGTTCAACAGAACCCTCGACAGACCATTACCAGCTTACACGGCGATTCTGTGATCGATTCCTGTCAATTAGTAGTGGTTATGTAAACAGCTACTCGCAATGATGGACACTTCAGTTGCAGCGATCGTTTGGTAAATTTCTGGAATAAGAAAACCAATATTTTTACTTTGGTTCCGCTACATGGGTCGAAGAAGAAGCATCGTTGCATAGGCGGTGTGTCGTAAGTGCTGCAGTAGTTGAATTAATCCTCGTATTGATGAGAATGCTTCAAATAGTTTCGATATAATTTATTAAATTTAATACAAATTGCTAATCATGATAATAATATAATCTTCCAAATTCCAAATAATGCATTAAAAAACACTTTATTAATACTACTACACGCTATTGTTTAAACCTTAATGAGAATACTATTATAAGAAATATCACGTCAATATATATACCGGTACGGTATCTCAATTTGAAATGCCTAAACACTTCCGGTTAACCCTCGCAAACGTTTTATTCAATTTGCAACCATCACTATCAGTAATAAGATGTGCAACCCAAAATAGGCCTCTTTTGATGATATATCGATGTTTTAATGCAACATGTGTTACGAACTTTGATTGCCAATGACGTTAAATATGACTCACTGTTTATTCACTACTTGTATTCATAACATAATTCCATCACGGAATGCAACACACTATAATTAATAATCATTAGCCGAACAACAGGAGTGCTTAATATATAAATTGTTTCCAATTATGCAAACCGCTTGGCATTCAGAACCATTGTGGACGCCCTGCAAACCATGGACAGATGCATGGCAACACTGCATGTCTCTTGAAGATTCCTTGTCGGTATCGTCACCTGAGAACCAGAGTATTCTAAGTCCAATTTTAAAAAGAAATGGAGTTAAGGGTGCATGGGTAAAAGTAAGCACTGTTCTATCTCCTCGCGAAGTTTCTGCCTCAAAATAGCAAAATAAAGGTGTTTTCGAGCCAATTTCGGAATATAACGTTCTAACTACACAATCTATTATAACATAGAATAGAACAAGCAGACGTAATACAGCTTCAGACGAAACTGTTCTGTGTCCAAATGCTATACTTGTTTGGTGTAATTAATGAAGACCACTATGTAACTCAAATGATAGTGCTTCAGATTTAGAAACTCCAAACAAAAGTGTGCATGTTTACGAAAACTAACTAATTTATTTGTTCTTCTTCTTCTTTTGTATCCGTTATTTATGTCTTAATCCATGTATATGTTAATTTTACAGTTGAAAATCGCTACCTTCTATAAATAAGGATATGCAAAATTCGGAAAATATGTCTTGTCTGAAATCGCCATTGTAGTGGAAGTTCTCAGACGACGTTGTGTATGACCACATCTCCAAGCTTGCTCTGACTATCAGCATCATGAGCATGGACAACTATTGTCTGGCAGCGAGAGTAAGAAGAAACCACGGTCTTGATACTGGCAATCTCACCGTATTGCATAAGGTTTCCGGAGCCATGCTCCCGTTGGGATAACAGGCAAATAATTACGGTTCCTTCCTCAGTGTGAACCTAACAGCTCTCGGTTTGCATGGTGACAGGTTGCTTTGAAACACTGAATGCAAATTCAAAACTCATGCATACGTAATATCTGATTCTGCATATATTCATGTCGTGTATGGAATGTAGAACATTGAAACTAGTATAGTATCATCGTTATCGTTATCGTCGTCGTCGTCGTTGTCGTCGTCGTCATCATCATCATCAATCATTATTATTATTATAATTACTACCACTTACTACTTACTACTACTACTACTACTACTACTACTACTACTACTACTACTACTACTACTACTACTACTACTACTATTAATATTAGTAACATTATTATTGTTATTATTACTTTTATTATTTTGTATTTTTAGTTTATAATGATGATGATGATGATTATTATTATTAGTAGTACTATTACTAGTATTATTATTATTTTTATTATTATTATTATTATTATTATTATATTATTATTATTATTATTATTATTATTATTATTATTAATATTATTATTATTATTATTATTATTATTATTATATTTGCAAGAGTACACAGTCGATATAATGTAGCCATAGAGCCAACACAACTTCATTTAGGGTCACGGACATGCTATTTCTTTTACTACTTATAGAACCATGATCGTATTTGATTTCACCGGGGAAACATTTACAATCAAAGACCTGCCATTTCAACAAATGAATTTGACATTTTCAAAATAATTAAAATATTGTTAAGATATGCCATTGCATTTATCAATTTCATTTTGACTTCATTTCTTGATTCTGAACATCATTGTAGGCATACGGCACAAATACACATGGAATCTACGGCTAATACATCATCATTGAGCCTATTCAATACTGACGATATCGGATGATAGTCTTCACGAGGATAATTCTAGTGTAAACATTAGCTAATAGCTTGATAATAATGATAAACTAAACATGATTATATCAAACAACACTGTCAAGGAAATAACATTGATTTTGGTTTTATTTCCATATTGAAAACAATGTCCTGAGGGAGGGTAGTTAATGGATGCTAATATCGTGTAGCTGACACGTGACGGTGCTTCTCGACATGGCACTCAGACATACATTAAAATATTAAATATCTCGTGAAACAGAGAGAAGAGCTTTTAAGAAGGTATAACGATACATCTAACAGGTTTGGCATGTTTGCTAACGGTGTATGTTCTTCACACGATTATTGAATTATTTCCACATTGAATTTCGGTTTAGAATATAATTAGATATATAAGTTTCGGCACTGTGGACTTGATCAAATTTAATAGGAATTGATTAAATATTAATTTCCATTATAGGTAAAATAATGCTTTGTCATCAATGCATACGGATATTTACGACACAGTCGTTATCGGATGCGTTGAGTGCACTACGTCTGCAGTTATGACTACTGTATCATATTTGGTTAGTCAGTATCAGTTATCGCAAGGTTACTGCAACGCCAATAGTAGCAGGTGTTGCAGGTTTTCTACTATCGGAAATTTGCACGTCGTTATATGAACGAAAAAGTAATGCAAAAATCTCCAAATGTATACCCCCAACTTGACACATTTACCATAATAGCTATTTGTATTACGTGTTATCACAAACCAATTTCTCAAGAGGTACTTGTAATAAATACATTTACATTTGTTTTCTTTTACTAGCTCATCATAGACAGAAGTAAAAGTTCGAACAAATAGAAAGAATACATGCCAGCAAGATATGCCTTGCATACACAAACCATTTAAGTTGGTGTTTCTAATTTACAGTTGTATAATCAATAACTTGCCATTTTGTGAATACTAGTACCATTGCCTTCACTGCATAAACCACACAAATTAAATTTACTTTTAAATCGTTAAACTATCATAGTATGTCCATAATGTAAGCCTTTCACGTTCTATTATCAGATAGGTTCAGTAATGGTCTCATAAAATAGTATTACCCCGGCGCATAATGCTACGTGTGGACTATGAACAAGCTTGGAATGTTATGTACAGCATCATTAGCAAATCTTGGGTTATTTTCAGGACGTTGACATCTTCAGATATACTTGTAGGCGTTGTGATAGCTTTCTTCCTAATATGGTGTCTTTCGGCAATTAATTTTTAATATAAATTTTTTTCGATATGGATATATATGATGGCGGACGAGTATCAGTTTACAACGGCACTGTTATATGCCACGGATAAGTTAAAATAATAATTCGTCCAAGTGTTGCCGGTGACTGGCATGTTGTTTCAATTAAAGAGTCTTTATTAAGATCGTTCGTCATTTATAGAGAGGGAGCATACGCCCAAGAGAAGCCATGATCTGTCATATTGGCAGGTCATAACATTCTATAGAACCCAGCTGTGTGGTCTATGAGGTTAATGGTATATTATATAGGAAGCTGATCGAATCTTTGAATATATACACCACGCTTACGATCTATGTGACGTTACGTCAAGACCGTCTGTAAGGCATTGGGTTGGGCTCTCTGTGTCAGGGAAACAGTGGTAATAACAAGGAAAAGGAGTTTGGAGCCTAGGGTGTTATTTGTCACTTGTATTTCAATCTGTAGTGGCGGCATTCGCACCGTAATTGTATGGCTACACACTCGTAGAATCGATAGCTGTTCAAACAAACATAGAATTCTCGTCAAGAAGCAAACATAGAGACTTACCGTGAATTATGCAGAGAAACAGGACGAGTATCGTTAGTTCAAGCTTCATTGCAAGTTAGTTCTCCTCTTCCCCCCTCACTTTCAAACCTCTGTACGCGACATTCTTGGTACAACATACACCACTGCGTTTAATCCGTGTTAGGGAATGGTTCCATACCGCTGTAGGACAACGCTTCCATAGAAGCTGTATAGTCTGACGTTAGCTCAGTTGTCGTCTGTTCCCACACGTGCCCAGTGTTTGTGTCGTCTGCTACATTTATCGTCAGTTATAGCCGATCCGTCGCTCCACATTAGCCGATCGACAAAAATCGAAAATCGCCTATATGACCGTTAATACGTCCGTTCCTACAGCTCGACCAACCACAGTGGCTCCGCCGTGTTTCTGTTGACAATGAGGACTTCCAAATGAACTGGGTACGGCGCGCACTGTAGGATTGAATGACTGTTTGTGACACAACGTCCCAGTTTTCGATGCAGCTTCGTGAATCTGTACGCTAGTCAGACCCACTGACTCCTGTAGGCATCAACATGGATGATCTGATTGTGTGACCACGGCGGAGACACGCCAGCAAGACATCATGATCACGACAAGCCGACGACACCTCCTCACGATGCATCAGGTGGCAGGCAAATGCCCCGCGATCATCATCTGCTGCCGCTTCTACTTCAGACAACAGTTCACCCGTCAGCAGGACAAGACCAGCAGACACAGCAGACAACAGCCTCGATGGTAAACAACGGGTATTACATCAAATGGAGCCAATTTCCCCCCAAAGGGCAAGTGGCTTGGAGTAAGTGCGCCAGAAATGGACCCGAAATCCGGAAGGTCTTAGAGAGTCTCAGGGACCTCATAAAACTAAAAGCTCGTCCAGTGCAGGCTACGGGCGGTACGGGCAACCGTGGGCGGATCCGCTCTAGTGGCTACAAACCGTCCATGCGAGCAGATTAAATCGTAACAGATGGTGAACTACAAATCGAATTACCGACATCTTCAGTAAACATGTATCGGGAGTTGGATCAATAGCCACATAGGCGAAACTCCATAGACCGATACTCTGGTATTCCCAACTTCAAGCCGAGGACTAACACATATAGCGCATAGACACTCGTGATGTGAGGTCGGCAAACTCCGATCTGATGCGGCTTCGCTCGGCGTAAAGTGCGAAACTTCTGATGAAATTATTTTGGTGGAATCGATACAAATGAATCACCCTTTGATACATTCACGCACCAGCGACAGTGGAGACCCAATTTAGTGATAGATTATCGCATTAAACCATCAGGACAAACATGTCAGGGGAGATGGGAAGTTTCTAGAGATATGTTATATAAAGTTAAATACAATACTGCTATAGTATCAGGTATATCTAGATCGCCAATGTTAACAGACGTGTAAGCCCTACGGGTTTGGAGAATTTTCTTATAATTGAATGCAATAGCTTTTGACGCAGATACTGCCCTCGCTTCAACTAGTCTTCTAAGACGGCTCCGTATTCGATTATCGCACTAAAGTGGTGTTTCTGCCTGTAATTAATATGTGTTTAACTTAGTAATATGGATGAATGGAAACTTTGCGTTGTACCCAGTAGGGCTCTGTGATGTATTAATCCTACCCCAACGCCTAAAACGTATCATTGACATTTATTTATAGCAGAAATAAATGAGTAGAATGTATACAGATTGTCGTAATTATCTACTCGGACTTGTTTTACATGATCTCCCGCAGCGACGTTAAACTCCACATCCACTCATTCACTGACGTTGATCATGCTCATGTATGCCAAAATCACGTCTGACGTTTGATGTAGCATGTGCTAACTAAACATCAATATTAACTCCTACAATCCTAGTATGTGACTGTGTTGACTAATTAACACAGTAGACCTGCGACCGGGTTGCAGAATTTCTGCAATTACATACAGTTCAAATGATCAATGTTGAGAAGGACTCGTTTCTAGAAGCTCTCATATCCACTACGAGACCATAAATAATAGCACCACTCGAAACTGTCAGATCGCCATGTGATCGCTACGAGAGCGCTATAGGGTCTCGTAGTAGATACGAGAGCTTCGAGAAATTTTACCCTGCTATAAAATAGGCGCTGCAAGTGGGTCGAATTCTATTTATAGACGTACCCAATTTACTGATTTTGGTGATAAGCGTGAAGGTGAAATGCGCATGATTACTGTCTTATTTACGTACCTTACGTCGCCTCACGATATATTACCCGTGAACCATGCTGAACAACATAATTCATCTCTAAATCAAACAGAAATTTAAGGATACGATTCTTTATAACGTCGTATTAAGATTTTCTTTGGATTTGTAGTCACTTCTATGCATAGACTTCTGTTAGCTTATCACCGGAATTCCTAGTTTTAAATGATACTCTTCGACCCACTTGCAGCCGCTATTGCGTTGTGTCGTGGTGTTTGAAGCTCTTTGAAATAATTAATTTTGAAGTTAGGAACTTGGATACATCATTAAAGAAAAGCTAATAATATTACAACAAATATTTTGGCATGTATGCATAGCCTTTACCATGAACAATGATGGGCCTGTGAACAAATATCCAATTACTTGTTTCTTAATGAGAAAAAAAGGCATCTGAATTGTGTTGCGGACATTACGTAATGTTTTGGCATATTTTTTCAGCTAGTGAAAATATTTACAATATTTTGAGATGATACGTATGTTGCTTTTTTAGTTTGATATTAACATTGGTTTAATCTGAAAAATTTAACCCGGGAGTTTTTTAATCGTCTGGAATTACAACGGTAAAAGCGTTGCGGACATTACGTTGCAGACATTACATGCAGTCTGTATCTGACCAAAAGTGATGTCAATGATGAGTTTATGACAAATTACAACGTTTGGAGCATGCTATGTTATTAATAAGAACCTGTGGCAGCAATAATTAGTCAAAAACAAGCTTTATCAGCACAAGAATTATGAAAAACATAATGTTGACAATAATTATAATGAAAATAATATTTAGAAAAGCATAATATGTTGAATCTGAGTTTTCTTAGTCAATATTCTTCTCTTTTATATTTTATTAGTCCGGTACCTATAGAATATTACCAGTAGTTCTTTCTGGGAATTTAAGTGATTTTGTACAAATATTTCAAAACATGTAATGGCATGCCATGTGAAAAGTTACTTGCAACACATAAAACCTGGTAAAATAAGTTATTCGGGGCTCAATATCTCCTGAGAAACTAAAAAAAAAAAAATACAAATATCCATAATTAATTTTGTTTTAAATTAATATATTTTCATGTTTGTTTTGTGTAGAGCGGAGGGGGGCATTAAAGGCATAATATCACAGATATTTATGGTTGTTTTGGACTAGTTCTTAGCTATTAACTGCAAAGTACATTCACTTGACATACATAAAATCATGTTTGTACTTCCAAAAAGCTTTCCACCGCTTTGTGTTTGACAAATCTTCACTGCAACCCTTCTGCGACTCTTAAGAGTCGGGTTTAAATCAAACACGGCCAACGACTATTTAGAGATGATGCAAAGGGATATAACTCTACAGATACTACATATAGTGATGAATTGCTAGAATTAAACGTCAATAAAATGGACAGAAAAAGAAACCCATCGGCGAAGATTGAAGTTCTGGTTGAAGGAAGCTCACTCAAGATGGAAATTGAATCTGGATCAGCAATTTCAGTGATTCCCTACCAACTATACAAACAGAGATTCTCACAGATTCCGCTGAAGGAAACAGATGTGGTGTTGAAGACATACACAGGAGAGAAGATTGGCGCAATAGGGCTAATTAATGTGAAGATAGCGTTTGGAAAGATTGTAGATAGAGAAGTAAATCTACACGTGGTTCCAAAAGGAGAATTACCACTTCTTGGAAGAGACTGGATGCAAGAGATATTCGGTAAGAACTGGTGTGAAAAGCTTCTAGTGGACAGCGACTGTGATGAAAGTCAAGTCAACAAAATGGATAGCGCAAGTAAAGATACCAACTTACCAAGAGCCGACTGAAGACCTTACAGGAGAAGTATGATGAAGTTTTTCAAGATGGCATAAGGAAGCTGACAGAACAAAAAGCCACACTGGTGTTGAAAGATGACGCAAAACCAGTGTTCCAGAAAGCTCGAAATGTACCTTATTCAATCAAACAGAAAGTTGAAGAAGAACTTGACAAACTTGAAGAAGAAGGAATCATCTCCAAGGTGAAATTCAGCGAATGGGCTACACCTATTGTTCCGGTAGTGAAGCCTGGAGGTATGATCCGGATATGTGGACATTTTAAAGCAACTGTAAATCCACAGCTAGAAGTCGACAAATATCCGTTACCCCGAATAGAAGACATCTTCAGTTCATTGAGTGGAGGAGAGAAGTTCACAAAACTGGATTTAAGACAAGCTTATCTCCAAATGGAAATGGATAATGAGTCGAAGAAACTGCTGACAATCAACACACACAAACGTATGTACGGATACAACCGAATGGTATTTGGGATTGCTCCTGCGCCAGCGATTTGGCAGAAGACGACGTATCAGATACTTTAAGGTATCCCGAGAACACAGTGTGTGATTGATGATATGATAATCTCAGGAAGAAATGATGATGAACATCTACAAAATCTTGACGAGGTTCTCCAAAGAATCAGTGACCGAAGAATCAAAGCAACTCTTGGAAAATGTGAGTTTCTCAAAGATGAAGTAGTGTTTTGTGGACATAAAATCGACAAAGACGGAATTCACAAAACTCAAGACAAGATAGACGCAGTCAAGAACTTGCCAGTTCCAGAGACTGTCAGCCAAGTGAGATCTGTGCTAGGACTTGTGAATTACTACCACAGATGTTTGCCTAATCTTTCAAGTGTGTTGAGACCATTGAATCAGCTATTGGAGAAGAACCACGATGGGCATGGACATCTGAGTGTCAGAAGGCATTCGAGAAGGTCAAAGACATGATGTCTTCTGATGAAGTTCTCATGCATTACGATGATGAATTGAAGTTAGCTTGTGATGCATCGCCATTTGGTCTTGGGGCAGTATTGTCACACGTCACCAAGGAAGGTATAGAACGACCAATAGCCTACGCATCGAGATCTCTCAACAGCGCTGAGAAGAACTATGCCCAGATTGACAAGGAAGCATTGGTCTTGATCTGGGGCGTAAATAAGTTCCATACATACCTATTTGGAAGAAATATCACCTTAGTTACGGACCACCAACCCGTACAATCGATATTTCATCGATATTTCATCCAAACAAGAAGATACCAACAACGGCGGCAAGATTGCAATGGTATGCAGTTTTCCTATCTGGTTATCAATATGATATTGAGTACAAGAACACCAGACAACACATCAATGCAGATGGGTTGTCTAGGTTACCCATGACTACGAAGAGCAACATGATACCTGATCCTGTTGAAGAAGTGTTTCACATGACCCAGTTCAAGGTTCTACCAGTTACTTCGGAAGTTGTGAGACGTGAAACTTTGCGTGATTGAACACTCTCAAAAGTCTACGATTTGACCCTGAATGGCTGGAACAGTGAACATTCCACTCATTCTGGAGAGTTGAAGAGTAGTGATACCAGAGAAACTCAGAGAACAAGTACTACAGGAACTACACAGTGGTCACCTTGAGATTGTGAAAATGAATCTTTAAAAAAAAGTTATGTAAAGTGTCATTCCTTATTACTGAGACACTCTAATAAGTAATAAAAGTATCCAAAATTTGATTAAACAAGTTCCCCAAAATGTAATGTCCGCAACGTTTTTTGTGTAATGTCCGCAACGCACATTTGTATTTCTAAAATCTAAAAAAATAGTTTACAGTATGTAGACTTTTTTCATAGCAGGTTTAAACACTCATCATCACCATATTTGGAAAGTACCATTATTTGTATGTAAAGTTTTCAACTTCACAGGAAATTAGATTTTAGTGAGATGAATACATATGGTTGTATTTTTGCTGTAATGTCCGCAACGCACTTTATTACGTTTATTACTCGAGAGTAGTAAAAGGAAATTAGAAACCTTTTGGACAGAATATAAGGGGTCACCTAAGGTATTCAGTAAATAAGTTTGA
>JAUTBZ010064326.1:0-17892 GCA_032361785.1 Lepetodrilus galriftensis
GTATTTTAAGAGGGGGCTCATAATTTCACCATAATACAAAATACATGTTTATTGAACAAATTGTCCAATTCTAGGGGAGGCGCAAGCCGGGTGAGCCCCCCCTTAAATCCGCCCCTGACGGAAAATGTTATGATCCCGAAAGTCGTTATGAATACGATGGCTATGGGAGCATGCCCCTGGGCAGTAACTGATGTAGCTTGTCTTTCCGTTAATTTTTCTTGTTTTGTTATGCTCAAGTACATCATATTATGTGTGTGTATCATATTATATGTGTATCCTATTATGTGTGTACATGGTGTTATGTGTGTGGTTGTTGTGTATATTGTGTTATGTGTATGTATCATTGTGTTGTAGCTGCACGAGTACAGCAGCTGTTGAACCAGAGCACCCAGCAGGGAACGCCGACGAGCGCCGCCTCAAGTGATAACGAGGCTCAGCCCGAAGCCATGAACCTGTCTGGAGCCACTCCTACTGTGGTAACTATACGCACAAACATCACGCATTAGAAATTAACAGAAATTGTACTTCGGAGCCAAAGGTTCCAGGTTTAGCTAATTTAGTTAATAATTTGTAATAATTCTTTTTATATAAAAGTTTAATGTTTCCTAAAATATAATTGATTGAATTTTGACTGAATTTTATGCCCATTGTTTTATTCTCTATTCTTCAGTCACGGTCTGAGAGTTTCCTGAATGGTAGCAATACTTCACAATCTGAGCTGGACCCATCTCAATTGGCAGCCAGCTTGGTGAGAAATAGCTCTTATTATCCTTTAAATTATGCATTATTCTGAACAGATTATCCTTATAAGTTATGTATTCTGAACATATTATCCTTAAAATTATGTATTGTTCTGAACAGATTATCCTTATAAGTTATGTATTCTTAACATATTATCCTTTAAATTATGCATTATTCTGAACAGATTATCCTTATAAGTTATGTATTCTGAACATGTTATCCTTAAAATTATGTATTATTCTGAATAGATTGAGCAAGGTCGGCTACCCGAGAAGAAGCGGAGAGGCCGTAAGCGTCGAGCTGAGAAAATGGCCGAAGTCGCTCTGGCGGAAGCCATCGCCAAGCGACATCAAGCTCGGATTCTGGCCAGCATGGATCCTGGTATGGTGACACGCGACAAGTCTTGTCAGATTTTCTCTGCTTGTCCATCACAAGTTTTAAATGGATTATTCATAGTCATCTAGCTTTGTGTATTGGTGAAATATTCCCGCTGCGACGTAAAGCAGTATTTCAATCCACAATCTAGCACAATTATAGCAGGATGCACTGTGTGTACTTCATAGTGCAGTTATCGTCCTAATAATGTTGCAGGTTTCATCCTGACTAGCTGTGAAATAATCTTGAAAGCGGCTGTTCAAATGAAACATCTATTTACAGACTTCCGCATCCCTGTGATTTGTCTGGAGGACGGCAGTCGGCTGTCCGGGGACGAAGCTCCCAAGAAGAAGAACATAGAAGCCTGGCTCATGGCCCACCCTAACTACATCATCGACCAATCAGAGTTCATGGGCGACGAGGAGCCAGGGGAGATAACCCACCACCCGCCTCCGCCAACGGTTGGTCTCGTGTTGTTGTCGTCTTGGCTAATGTCTATAGTCTCTTATTATTCTCTGCTAATGTTGGCTGTCGATTTCAGCTTTTTCCACCTCTGAGCTTAAAGGGCAAGACAATAATGTTAGTACGTACACAGCATATAAGATGCTAACTTGATCAAGTGTTTTTAGTCTAATGCCTGTTCAGGCTATCGTAGCCCATGGGTGAAAGACTCCCGCTGTGATGTAAAACAATAAGTCACTGTTCAAACTGTTAGTGTAGTGTTAGTGTAGGTATGCAGGGGAAGATTTCCTTTGAATACATGCCAGATGGAACTTGACTTACTCCAGAATTATACTGGCTCCCATTAATTTTGAAATAAACAACAATTCTGTGGAGAGCCTTCCCGTATTTCATATACGTACAGTGCACTGTCCATGCAGTTGACTATTCATTCGGCAGAAAAACAAACATTTATTTAATTATTGCCTTGCCCTTTAACGTAGTGACTGACCTGTATATATCGTATATTGCTTTATTTACAGCATGCTCATGGGGCTTTTGAAATTTATGTTTGCAAAATGGTCATTGTTGTCATAATATTCCTTTTAATTATATCGTGCACACATTTAAAAAGAAAAGAAGATAAAACCCAAGACCCTCTTTCACAGAACACTCGTAGCGCAACGAGAATCGTACGTGTAGATTGAGTTACGACTATTAGTGCTACAATTATTCTGTGAAACTGGACCCTGGTGCCCAGTCATTTTTTACACTAGTTTTGAAAGCCCTGTATCATATTATATGATGTGTATTTATTGGATACTATTAATAACTGTAGGTACGCTAGTATTACTAATTGATACACAACAGGGAAAAAACACATTTTACTAGTAACAATTATGGCTTTAAAATACTTTAGAATCACCATTATTACGACCAAATTCAAATTTTCAAACCTTTTTCCTCTCCAAATTTGATGTATATATCTATAGGTGGTTTGTATTCTGTCATATTTGTATGCATTTCCTGGTTACGGAGGTGAAGGCCTCTATTTTCGTCTATTTCTTGTATATCAATTATTTGTAACATTGTAACATGTTCGTATATAAAAACTACTCTTAATCACATTCCTCCGGCACATTTTGCACCTGGATGTTGTGGAGTATTTAAATTCCTGATAGACGCCGACTAGATAAAAAACTTGGAGAGACCGGCCTGTTCAGAAAGCTTTTGCGATTGTCAGCGATCAAGAACGCCTGTAGATTATTATATCTGACATTTATGACAGTGTGCTACTACCTGTGCTACCTGTAACATGCCTCTGCTACGTGTAACATGCCTCAGTTACGTTGGTTCGGTTGTCGCATTGTACATTGTTCTCTGTCTTGTCCCAGGTTAAAAAATACAGATTTAGAAATGTCCAAGACTCCCATTGTCTTTAGAAAATGTCATGTCAACAGAAAGTGATATATTGCGGTCATATGTGTACAATTGCATTGTGTTGTATATTTCTTTGGTGGGAACGTGAATATTTATCATTGATATGTTTATTGTTGATATTTTCTTGCTTACTATCAACAACTAAACTTGAGTTATGCCTTGTCAACAAAACTAGTTATACTTTGTCAACAAAACCAGGGGGCTATTATGTGGAAACTATTGTAAGCATTGGAAAGTGAATAGATTATTATTATGCTATCTGTATCAAATACTATGAGAAACAGAATTTATTTTTCCTACTCTACAATTTTTCATATATATCTATAAACTATTGCAATACTATCAAATAATCACTCAACTATGCAATACGTACACATGTGACTAGTATACTATTGGCTACTTTGTATGCATACTTGTGCAATGTATAGCGGAAATTCATCCCCCCTCCTCCTCCCAACTCCACCCATCTGAGAACTCTGTACAGTTTGCATGAAGCAATATCTGTAGTCGTTTTGTTGCCATTTGCATTGTCCCGCATTTCAGGAGCTCTTTGATAGGCCCCGGGGCCGAGGTAGGCGCCCCCGCGTTGACCCCCGAACCCTGGATGTAGAATGTGTAACTGGGGACGAGAATGTCTCCGTAGTAGAGCGGGACACGGGCAAGAAGGTGAGCACGATGACGATGATCACGACGATGATCACGATGAGACCAACAGAACAGCTGTAGAGTTTCCTTGGACACTTCAAGCTAAACCTTCCAGATGTAGAATCGTTAATGTAGTCCTTAGATTTGGTCCCTAGAACACACCCACCCACTGTTAGTGATTTAAAAAAACTTTCCCTCTGCCTTTGCTGGATCAATAAGAATCGAGTACTGTGTAAGGGGCATCTGCAGTTGTTTGCAGGAGATTGAAGGTTAATTAACGAGTCTCTTGCATGAGTGCACCTGGTTTGTTGCACCTGCGTAAATGTTCCGCCAGCATCATAGTTTGTCCATGTATTTCGTAACGTTGGTGGATTCAACACTATGTATGTGAAGTATTTGTAATATCTTTTTACAATATATCCATGTATATATTATATATTCCTAAAAAGCTTTTGCATGAATATTAAAAATACTAAAGAGTAGAGAGATACTTTATAACATTTGCGCTGCTAGCTCTGTTGCTAATCTAATGAAACTGCATGTTGTATTATTGTAACTCAATTGGTCTATTGACCGGTGGAGTTTGTGATCATGTTGGTGGTCATCGTATTTGTAATTGTGCTTAGCTTATTCAACCTCTTTTGTCCACGTTAAGTTGGATCGTAATTAAAAAAAAAAATATTATATAAATTAGCCACAGTGGATAATGGGTTGGGCTATAAACCAACAGTTCCCCGTTCAAATCCTGACTACAGGGCTGGTATTTGCTTTATTGTGAAGAACGGTTCCTAAAATTGTATAAAATTGAAAAACACAAACAATTGTTCATACTTCCCTCTGTCGTTACTTGTTCATCTGGTACATGATGTTTAAAGCTCTATTTTTCCTCTATTTTTAACTATACTTTTTGGCATGTTTTTCATACTGCTTTTATCTTCAACATTGTTTCAAATATGTAGCAACTCCAATATTACCCATTCATAATAATATTGTGTATGGAGATATTTGATATATAATCCATAATCTATACTACAAATCTCCTGATATATGTATATCATAATACTTTAACCATTTATATTCATTGGACAAAATATTTGTTTATGTATATGTACATGTATGAGGAAGTTATGTTTTGACTTGTTTATATTGCACCTACAATTTTGTTAACAGATCACTGGTGCCAAGGCCCCTCCATTGAAACACCTAGCTGAGTGGCTGGAACAGAACCCAGCGTATGACGTGGAAGCCAAATGGAGTGATCTCGTACGGGCCAAGGTGTGTATCTTCACAGCATAGGTCACAGTTTAGGATATATAATAGGTCTTCAGGTTAATTGCCAATATATCTTTTTGTAACGGTCAAAAGAAATTTATTTATGTATTTATTATACAAATTTTATATAGCACAAATATTAGCAAATTATTAGCAATAACTTTCATTCACGGCATAAATTTACATATTTTATTAGATGTAAATACAGACTAATTTCAAAGGTTGGGAGTCTTGTAAACTGTATGCTTTTACCCAATTCCATGACATTTTCGGTCAATAAAATATGTTCACTCTAAATAAATATCTGGATTTTGCTAAACTAACTGCATTCTTCTTCAATCTGTAGTTACTTCTCATTGCAAACCTAACTTTTGGATTGATTTCTTCTAGGGTGCCTTGCCGAAGGAGATGGATTCTCGGCTGCTGAAACCCTCAGGGCGCGGGCGCAAGCCCAGGGAAAGCCTCCTGCACCCTTCCTTCCTGGGGGGTGAGCTGGGCTACCCCGCCATGTCTATGGCCGCCATGGGAGCCTTCCCCGGGGCGGGGCTGATGGGCAGCTACCCCAAGCTACCTCTGAACCTGCCATTCGCTGCCATGCCCAACCTGGGCCTGGGTAATCCCATGCTGGGTCTAGCGGGCTTCGGAATCCCGGGGATGTCGATGGCAGCCCTCGGAAAGGCGGAAACGGAGACGTCGGAAAAGGACGAGAAGAGCGACAGCCGTGAGCGGAGGAAGAGTGGATCCAAGGGATCATCGTCGGCGGCATCTGCCGCTCCTCACCCTTCCTTCCCATCGGCGTTCTACTACAACCCTCTGTACAACCCCATGCTTGGACTCCACAACTTCCCGATGCCGTCGGGTCTACCCGCTGGGTTCCCAGTCATGCCCCAGATGGGAGCAATGAACGGGCGGGTGGAGTCCGACTCTGAGGAGGAAGCAGCAGCCGCAGCAGCAGCCAAACACGCTGCAGTGGAGGAACGCAACCAGGACCGCGCCGAAGACCTCTCCGTGAGGACCAAGTCGTCGCGCAGCCAGCCCCACGACCTGTCAACGAAGCATGGCGGCCATCATCACCGACGACATCGGACGTCGGACGTGAAGGCACCCAAGGAGGCCAGTGTCATACAGGAGCAGGCCACGGATTTGTCCGTCAAACCCAGGCCCAGCGCCGGGCTCAAACCAAAAGACTATAAAATCAAAAAACTCATGAACAAACCAAAAATCCAGGGGTCGTCAAAACTGAGCAAAATTGTGGACACGCTGAAAGACAAAGTGATGAAGATCGACAACAAGGACAGCAAGAAATCATCCACCAGGGAGTCAGAAGGCAGTGCCAGTAGGAGTGCGAAAAAGTCCGAGAGGAAGCCTGAGAAAGTGATAGCCGAAGTTGACACTGCTGCTGCTGCTGCCAGCGACAGCAAACCTGGACCCGCCGGCAGACAGGAGTCCGAGAACAAGGGGGAGGCAACTGCGGATAAATCATAGACAAAAGTGCTAGAAATCTGACTTCTCTCACCACTTCCCCGCTCCATCCATGTGTGCACTGCCAGACTTGACAGCAGCAAATACACAACAACCAGCCACCGATACCTCAACCTGAATCAATTCTTGAGTTGTGCTTTTGGAGGTGGAGTTTAAAAAATGTGTAGATTTCTAGTAAAGGTCGATATCGAAGTCGACCCCCCCCGAGATACATCATTCCAACTGTCTCTTTTTCAACGGAGGCCGTTTCTGATAATCCCAGCAGCAGCGGGTATCCAAATGAGCTGCTCGCGTACAATCCAACCCAGTGACTCGGATCAATCGACGGCCGCAATCCCGGCCGCTGTCGACTACGACAATTCTCTCTGCCTTGGAATAAAGTATATACTTCACCGAATACCTCAGTATTAACTCTGCTGTGACTCCTCCGAAACCCTCTATGCATGTTTTCACCCAGCTTACCTTGGAAGCAAAGGATAAGGGACGCACATGTCAAACCAAACTCCCCCAGAATATGGACAGCTTTGCTTAAAGGTTGAACCACTGTTGTAGATATAAAGAATAGGAAAGAATTTTCTCTGCCTGTTTATACAGCCTCTTTGCTGCGTTTCATTCGCTTTGTAAATTGCACTCTCACAGGACAGAGATATAAAGAGAGAAAAAACACTTGTCTCAGGGCATTTTGTAGAATTGTATGGATATATTTTGACACGAATCATTGGCCTGAGCGTGTGGATTGCGCCAGTGTCGAGTATTTTGGTATTACAAAGCTAATTATGAAGGCAATCATCAAGGGGAGGCTACTCTCCCCATTCCCTCCCTCCCTCATTACCTCATCAACTGTTTTAAACCGACCCTATGTGTACGTATATACCACAAGTAGACACGGACTACTTTCACACCAGTGTTGAGTTTTCCCGCACTCGCGAGGGAAGTATTTTTCCCTCGCCGGTCCAAGTATTTTGTTGGGATTTTGTGTTTTTATTAATTGCCATTATTGCCTCCAGCCATGGGGTGAAGGCCACTGCTCCGTCTTTGTGATGTCTTGTTATTATTATCATAAGTTGTGTGTGGGTACCCGTCAGTCAATCGGTCAGTGTTTTTGTAGTACCGCTATCTTGCATCGTGTTCCAGCATGGGAACTCTTGGGTTGCCTCGGTTATCATGAACTAAGTCAAGCATCTCGTGAGAATCAACTGAGACTTTCCTAAGTTGTTGACAATGTTCGAGTTTGAATGTGTACTCTCAATGTGTAAGATACAATGGTAGAAAGTACCGAATGACTATGTTTGGGAAAAGTCGAAAATCTTCTTGTTTTACACACCGCTGTTTGATACAGTGTTAATTCTATCAACCCACAGCATTTTGCTGACAAATTTGTAATACTTTTTTATAGATTAACTATTAACAAATGTAAATCATGTAATTTGCAGTTTACTGTCATTTATGATTCAATTTAATACTATTTATATGAACTACTTTGAATGAAATTGTGAACTGACGTTAGATCTTATGTTAGTATGGGTTTATTATGAACTGGTCATATGATTCGCATGAACTACATGCGTTGCTCAACAACAAGGATAAAGAGCGGGTAAAACGTTTGTACAGATTGAATACATTAATTTATCAAGTTAGATCTGTGCATGTACTATTATCATACAAATCATGTACAAAAGTGGTGTGCCTAATTTATCTGCATGAATGCAATTGGTCAACACGGATGGAGATAATGTATCAATTATATATAGGTTTGATTGCGGTTATATTTCATCTCCTGTTTGCGTACGTTCCGTGAGATTCTGTACATGTTTTTTTGGTTACTTTGTGTAGATAGCTGTTATCCCAGTTTAGTTGCGTAGTGTTTTATGTGATGTTTGACTCCACCTGCTCGACGAGATTTCTCTTTCCGTTACGTAGACGTTTTCGTATGAAGTTTAAAACTTGCTTCCGCACGCCGAGCGCTGTTGTGGGTTGGGTGTGGGTGGAATTGTAAATGTGTGTACATTCCTATTCCGAGTCACAGCGATTGGCCACGATCAGGTGAATTTAATTATGTCAGGTCATATCACATCACATTGCATTATGTTATATAGGCAGAAACAGCACCGTTCTATACTAGTCTACAGGGCACTCTAACCCTGGTTTCAAGGGCGAAGTGAAAGTGTTTGATCATTATCATACGTAGATTTAGTAGTCGTTACTGAAATGGCTGAGTGAGAGTGAGGGTCTGTAGCATGTGTATATCTCGGGATCTCAAGATGCTGCAAGTCAGTTTAGTCATTTCTTTAAGCTAATTTCCATACATTGTTCTCTCGCTATTATTTATTGTTTGTATATATATTTTTTTCCCTTCCCTTCTCACTGTAAAACCTATTTTCAGTAACACTTTTCCTTCATTTTTACATTAGCTATGTTCAGCTGTAATGGCCAACTCGTTGTACAACATTTCATATGTACAAAAAACACATCAGCATGTCATCGTTTCACTCTCTTCTACTTAAAATATATTTTTGTCTGCCATATTTTGGTGGAGCAAGTTTTGAGGAAAATCTGAAAGTCTCAGAATAAACAATTATGTCTATACATGTGTTTCTTGATTTATCTATGTCAACTGACCATCTCCCATGGATATGAATGTATCTAGGATTCGTTCCTGCCCCACTCTGAATCACAGGCTGCAAAACGTTTGCAAAACAAAAATGCACTTGTTCACCCAGCAGAGAATGGGTACCCGGAAGGATGAGATGCAAGGTCACGAGTTTGATTCACAGTTCCAATCATATACTGCGAGTGGGGTATCCATATTCCAGTGAGTTAGAACGATTAAAAACACGGTGGAAATCGAAACTAGTACAAGCAGGGCATATGCATGCAAGCCATGACGTGACTGAAAATAAATATATTGAAAGTCGCTTTAACCCTCTCCCTGATGAATTTGGCAGCCCATACACGATCAATATGAATGACAGTAATATTGATACATTATTGACAATTTTTCGATTGTTGACAGCATTGTGCAGTTATTATTTTTCTTCAATATCGGCCACTAACGGTAAATATTATTGTCAATTATCCAGTATTGACAATATTATTGGCATTATTATTGATCGTGTATGGACCGCTTTAGGACAACTATGGTTGCCTCCAGCACAGAGAGAGTTAAATGTTAAAACTAAACAAAAGCTAGACTGATTGTCTTTATAGAGCTTATCTTGTGGCTCCATTATGAAAAAAACACTAAACTGGCTCCCACAGAAAATAACACTTTATCACACAAAACTGGCTCCCACAGAAAATATCAGTAGGACAACAATGTACATTTACAACTTCAATGATTGGTCGATAATTACTAATTTGCATAGTTATTCTAATGGTTAAACAGTCATAGTTTCATTACAACGGTATCCAATCGACAGACCTAGCCATCCAATCGACAGAATTTCACGTCAGTGATTTGCATGGAATTGTCAATTTCGCCGATGTTATCTCCTGTCAATTTCGCTGAAGTTATCTCCTGTGGGAGCCAGTATTGTGTGATAAATAGAATCTCCACGTCGTGTCTTTTGATATCAATGTTATCTTTATCAACTCGTAGGATAGTAAAGATACCAAAAGACACGAACTGGAGATTCTCTATATGGTTAACTCAAACAGAGCAGCCAAAACATGTATACTATTGTATATGGCATTGGAGATTGGCTTCTAATTTTCTGCATCAATATAGGAACATTTACAGTAAACGTCCTGGTCAAGTTGTCATGTTCACTTGAATTATGGACACTTACATGGTACATACTAGTCCACACTTGTCCAGAAAGCTTGGTTTCCAAAATAACCTCCAGAAAACTAATGTAGAGTATGAAACCAGCGTTAGATTCTCGATAGATATTGAACGTGAGATACTTATAGGCTACAGCATAACATACGGGGCTTATATTGAATTAAAATATTTCAGAGAAAACTATATATGTATTAAATATTTCGTATGTACATGTACATGTATAACTTCAGCCGATTTAGTTTGACCTGAGTATGCTATATAGGCCATGCTACTCTTTTAAGTGTACCCAAAGGATATTATGTTATTGTTTAATCTGCTTTGCGGCGAGTTAATGTATATATTTTAGCCGGTGTAGTGTTCACAACATGGAGAGATGGTCTAGATCTATACAAACAATCTACGGTGAAAAGAATGACATGTACCCTGGCCGTCTGCCAATCTGCCTTTTAACGGCAAAACTAAAATGCCTCAAAATGTCTTGCAACTAGGTCTCACAAAAGAACTTTAATAAATCGCCAAGGCCTCTGATGAAAGCTGTGACATAAATTATGTAGTCGGCAGAATCGGTTCTTATAACATCGAAATAGCCAGATAGCTATTGATTGAACATTTAAATCTCGATAGCTGATAATATGACGCGTGTGCACCCACATATATGTAAAATATGCATACATTATAATGATAATCGGTTACATTCGATATGTGTACATCAAGGTATACAAATAGCTCTGACAGTAATATGACTGGGCAATATATTTCGCTGTTTGATGTTACAGTTTAGTTTGTTCGATCGCAAAAATGTATAGCTCAGCGCGTATATCGGCTACTCATTAATACAATCAAGTTGCCACATGGCGAGGGCGGGTTCAAACAAGCCAGACTAGCTTCTTATTAATATGCGTGTAGGCCTAAATATTACTCCTCGTCCCGTATATGCCTATTCTTGGACTGAAGAAACTAAAAGTGGAGATTCAAATCGGTTGTGGAACCGGTGTGTGTGTGTGGTGTGTGTGTGTGTGGGTGTGTGTGTGTGAGAGAGAGAGAGAGAGAGAGAGAGAGAGAGAGAGAGAGAGAGAGAGAGAGAGAGAATCACAATCAATAATTGTAATTATTTCCAAACGTTGATGTAGTCCTAATTTAACATTACGAAACAGGATGATATTTGAGGACTATTTTCTAAATTAAATCTAATATATCTCTGGTCAATTAGATATATGTTTGTACCTATACAATGTTGCATAATGCATATTATATATCAAATTAATTTGCATCGGTAGTCCAATTTCATTAACTCGCTGTAAAACCGATCTCTGCTTATTATCACTGATTATAGTTCCCATGTTATGGTGCCTTCCGTATATTCCACGAAGAGGGTTAATTTGTACACATATGTTACAACTATTAAGCTGCCACTACTAGAGTTAAGGTGTTAATTATCTGTCGCTGTACGTTTCCATTCCAAGTGCCATTTGAACGTAATCTTACGTCGTTTACAAACTCGAATACCGACATCAGCTAGGAAACAAACTTGGAAAACGGTGCATGCATGTGTAGTATAGGCCTTGCGACAGGACAGGACTCGACCAGGCGGCCCCCTGCTGTAGCCGAGGCTTGTTCAATAAATACATCTACTTGGTTCTTGTCTGCAGATTATTTCGTATGAAAGCGCAATGTTATAGTACTATCATTATTGAACATGCAACTGGCGTTGTTGTCTGGATTGAGGATTACACTATATATTTATAGCTGTAAACGTAGGCTATTTGCCATCGACTTTGTACAGGTTTTGATAGGTTAACACATATATAATAACTAACTAACTCTTCCTTTATTAAGATAGCCCTACCAAACCTACGTCAATTTTCATTAAAAGAAAGTTGCCAATGTAAAAAGAAAAGTGAAACAAATTTGTTTAAATTATATGCACTCTATTATGATATGAGGCCTACAATACCTGGAACAAATATAATGTTAAAATGTATCACGTCGATCGTTATCATAATCTTCAATAATTATGATTCGATTTTATTCCTATCAGTTTTCACTATCTATAATTAAATGACGTGAACTATTATATGTGTTGATTATTTGTGCTATATGGGTTAGGTATCAAATGTGAGGAATGCGTAGGGCCTACTTGTAAGTGTGATTTCGGTTGTATTATTATCATTATCCCAAATGTCATATATCTATTGTGCAGTATTCCCTCACGCCCTTTCAACCAAAAGTCATTCAATATAGAATAGACTCGTAATTAGCGCTATGGTTCTCGGGCGGTCGATCACGTGTAGCATTGTCCATATTACAGCCGTGTTAAATGGCATCAACGTAAACGTGAACGATGCGGTGTAATGCGCCTTACTTTCAATGAGACTGGGTCTAGATGGTATATTTTGCTTTTAGCGAGGCTTAATGTGAACACGCCTTTTCGCTTTGTCTCTGAACCCGTTATAATAGCTGCTTGATCGAGACGTGCTTGATCATGATAAAACTCAGTTGGAATCTCAACATTGTCACATATATTATTTCACTATTTATGCTCACGATGCTTTTAATCCTAAATAAACAATTATTTCTTTCTAATATAGGTACTAATATAACTTTTATCTAACATTTTCAACTGTAGCCTATACGTACTATTATTATCTAGAATGGAATATATGAACTATTCTATAGTATTATTGAAATAAAATAGAATGAACAGACTCATGAATGACATGTTTAGCCAATGCATAAGTAATCAATGAATATACCTGAACATTGTGACGTAACAATGATATATGACGTAACGATATGGCTAGACATGACGTCGATAGTCTGGACATTCATGATAAACTAAAACTTTTCTTTCCTTTTATATTTCCTTTTTCTTCTTTAAAAAACTCCACAAATAATGTATTTATGAGGAAATTGTTATAACGATTCCAACTTTTTGAACTGATTGTAAGATTCTTATTTAATATTTGTGTAAATAGTAAATGCAAAATTTACGCAAATACGCGTATTTACTCGACTTGTTTTCATCTCGTGTTTACATTAAGGTCAGCAATGCAAAGTTCCCGATTATTCCGCCAGTTACAACGAAGACAGCAGCAGTATAGTTATAAACACTGATTAGCAGTCTTCGTTATAAACGACAAGAGTGAGCAGAAATCTGTCATTATATCCATGTATTAATGTGTTCTTTTAACTAATGAGAAGATACTGAAGGTCTATTTTCTTAGCGGATGTGACCCCGTGAGAAGTGCAGCGGTGTGACATGTCCCTCGTTTTCCCGCCACTGAGTGTAGCGGTAATATACGCCAGTGATCACATATCGCTGCCATTGTCGAGCTCTGATCGCACAAGCGGCTGAACTCCCCAGTCCATTATGGGGCTGTCCGACGAGGTAGCATCCAGCGTCCAGAACAGATACGAAGAATTATGCTTGGACCTAAATATGGACAAAACCGCGGAGGTGGAGGCGTGGGAATCTTATCAGAGGATTCAGTTGAATTATTCACTCGAGGTACGCGTTCAGCCATGTTGAGTTTAAATGACCTGTACCTCGGCTTCCGCCGGTAGTATTTTCACCCCGATTACTGTTATAATTCACCCTGGGTACGGTTCCTCATTGGCACATAATGCACGTGAATCATGCGACTTTGTAGTTGCAGCTGTCGGCTCCCGACGTCTGCGGGCACTGCGACTGTGTATCGGTTTCCGTGGTGCATTTCGATGTTTGTAAATAAAAATTTCTTAGGCCTTCTGAAATTGATGTCAGCCGCGAAAATAGATGTCTAAGCATGACGTTTTGCTGGAGGAATTATTGTATGGTGGATAGTAATGTTATTTTTTCTATGATTATGCTCACAGGGTGACCAGCTACATTGGTTGGCATGCGCCCTTTACGAGGCGTGTCGCCGCACCGTCGTCCCAACCGTGGGTCTGGGACAGGTAGAAGGGAACTGCGTATCTCTAACCAGACTGCTGCGATCAGCGAAATTCAGGTAACATAACAATACAGCCTACCTACATCTAGTAATAATTAATGCATTGTCAATCTTTTCCTTTTGCCACCGATATGCGTCAAAACGAAACGCGGAAGTGATCCTACGTTTTTTGAAATGTGTCAAGTGTTGAGAAAACTGGTTGGATGATTGGCGTTGTCAACTCTTATTTCAATCGTGTCGATTTCACTCTTTCAGTTTGATCCAGTTTTTCAACAAAATGAAGAAGTGGTCAGATATGGCAAATTTACCCCAGGAATTCAGAGACAAAGTGGACAGACTTGAGAGGAATTTTGCTGTTTCTACTGTTATTTTCAAGAAATTTGAGCCCATTTTCCTGGATATTTTTGTAGCACCCAGTATGACATCACATCACCAGAGAAGCAGGAAGCAACGGTAATTGACATCTTGTATATGTAAATTATTTATTTACTTTTCTCTCCGACTGCATTTAGTTATTTCACTTGTACTCTGTGCTAGGCTAGCTGCAGTGTGCTCATCCTCTCATCAAAGGTCAAGGTCACTTGTAGTGTTGCTGAGGGGAAATGTGAAGACTAAGCTAAATTTAGATTTGCCCACCACTGTTCTCACAGGGGAAGATGCCGATTTGCATATGCAAATATAGATGGAATTTACTGTTACCCATCCCGTGGAAAAAGTTATTTTAGATAAGATTATGTAATATAACAACATTAGTATGTAGAGTAGACAATGGTGAGACATGAAGTTTTCATTTTTGTGTGGAAAACTTTCATTTTTATATCTAATTTAATTTTGTAAATATTAATTTTATATTTTAATACATTCTATGCATATTATTTGTGTTTAAAGGCGCAAATCAGATTTGAAATGACAAGAATCTTTTAAAAGAAAATTAGAATGCAATGCAACACTGCATGGTGACTTTGAACAGATCATTTCTTCATATCCTCCGCATTCCATATTCTTTTCCTTTATCATATTATGTATTGTTTTGGTTGTGATAATTTCCAGAAGATATAGTAGCAAGTCGCGAGTGTCATCTTCCGAGTTAAACAGGTACATTCCCCTCCCTGTTTCCCCCAACCTCCCATCCCATCACAGCCCCACCCTTACCATCACAACCCTCACCCTAATTCATTCTCACCCCAAGATTACGAAACATTTTTGAGTGATTTCGTGCTCAACTCAAATTTTGGATGAGGATTTGTGAACTAGACTTTGTTGAGCATGAAATCGCACTAAAAAGTTTCATAAACCATGCTTCTTACTAACTCTGCTTGTAAAACTTCCAACTTTCTTAATGCTTATTGTGCACTAACAGTAGTGACATTAACTCTCTCCATGCTGGAGGCAACCAGGGATGACCCGAAGTACTGTGTCTAGTTCAGCAGGGAGGTGGTTAATGCAATAGTAGAACTGAATTTCACCAGTTGTAGTAGCCACAAAAGAATTAGTTAAAAATTGATTGTTATTGTTATTTTTTTAATCTATGAATGTTCTGTGGGTTGAGGTATAATTTTAACACATGTTTATTTTCATCATGAATGATCTCGTTTTTTCTTGATAGGTTTGTACCTATTTAAAGTTTATTTGATTTTATACATGTTTTATAAATTAGAAAATATTCTTGAAGGGGTTATTTTCATACCAATATGTTATTTGTTTACAATTACTCAATTCATTGCACTAATATTTTACAGATTGCTAAAGTTATTTATCAAAACAGATTTTCTGTAATGTTTTTTAAAGACAGACACGTCTTTTATTTACATCTCACCTCACGTATAATATGGTACATTGTCGAGAGATGAAAACTGTAAGCTCAAGAATTGTGTATAGCAATTTCCTTTATTTACTTTTAGGCGTTTGCCCTGCACGTCAGCTGATGTGTTCAAGTTTGCATGGACAATGTTTGTACAAGTTAAAGGTAAGTACTATCTATTGCCCAGTTGCCATTTTAACTCGAGGTTGAGGTTCATATTTTGGAAATGTGTCCCTGAAGCACAATATTATTGACATCGAAGACGATAATTCATTCATTTGTGACGTGAAGCAACACAATTGCTTGCTAGTTGCCACCATCATTTCTTATTATTACTATGACGACTGTTTGCAGGTAACTTCCCGGCAATTAGTGACGACCTGGTCAACTCTTACCACCTGTTGGTGTGCTGTATAGACTGGTTCTATGCCAACACTCTGCTGGGGGGTCGCAGTGACCTACTCAACTCCGGATTTGCGGGTAAGCAACTCTTACTGGTGTTCATCTTCATCTCTTCCCTAGTACCTTTATAACAAGCACACAAGATTACACAACTTTTATGAGTACAATTTCATCATGTACATTTTGAGCTTGAGCATGAAATCGTACTAAAAAAAGTTGCCTGGTCCAGAGATTACAAAACTTTCTGACCACAAAAACGTACTCAGACTATGACATCACATGACATTTTATGAACACAATTCTGAGTTGAGTATGAAATCTTACTCAGAAAAGTTTCGTAATCTCGGGCCCTGGACTTAAGAGACAACAGTCGTGAGTTCAAGCCCTAGCTTTGGTACCCAGCGCCTGTACGAAATGGGTAACTATATGGTAACCGTAACACCAACCTTCAGAGCTCAGGGTGTGTAGGGCTGGGGGTAACGGCAAATTTTAAAGTGACACTAACCCCCACATTAAAAATTAATTTTATAAAATTGCTAGAGTGAATTTGAAAGCAGTTAAGATCAAATATGTGCACCCAAGAAAATGTGAATGTAACAAAATGTTCATGGTTGTATTTCAGGGCTCCCCGAGGGATTTAACAGCAGCGACTGGCGCGCCCCGGTCGAGTCCCCTTGTATCATTCAGCTGCTGTGTGACAAGCATGACGGACTGGTGGTCGAAGCCAAGACTATCAAGGAACACTGGTGGAAGCCACACATCAAGCGGCTGTTTGAACGGAAGGTAAGCCACAGAGAATATTTATAGTATTGCATTGACATTATATAGCACCAAACTCTGTACCATAAAGATACGCTCGTATTTAGCTCATATTGACTGAGATAACGGCTGGCTGGTTGACAGTCGAGTGAATTTCTATAGTTATGTGTACTTTCTGTATACAGATGTTAGTAAAAAATGTAATTTTAGAACCAAATTATAAATGTTATATATTTTTTAAACACATTAATAATGTGTGAAATTTGCTTTTGTTTGACATTTTCAAAGGGAGAAAAGTCCTGACATGACTTATTTTTATACAGATTATTTAGATTTTTGGGAGTTGAATTTCACATGGACATTTTTTAATATTTGTTTATTTAAACAAAATTAATAAGGCATTAACTTTGCTTCTGTTTCAGATGCTCAAAGGCAAGATTGACACGCTTTCAGCGATCCTGGAAGTGGGAAACTTTGAAGCTAACAGGTGAGTTGCTAGTATAAAAATACATGATAGGATATTACCACAGCACAGCATTGCTTTGTCCAGCCTGTCGTGGTGCATCCTCCTTTAGGCCATAGTTAATTGATTTCCTGGTTTACAGATTTTTGATGGTCGCAAATGGGTGAAAGATTCCTGCAGCAATGTTAAACTCCATAATCGCTTACAGATTTGTGTGGTAATTTTATATTAGGAGGTCTGAAATAAATATACAGTGTACTCTGTATAAACCGGCACTCGTTGGGACCGAGAATATATGCCGGATTATACAAAGTGCCGGTTTATACATTTTGTCAAGAGTTCCATCCCTTGATTG
>JAUTBZ010064437.1:9268-38525 GCA_032361785.1 Lepetodrilus galriftensis
TATCCCAATATGCTTAAGCAAACTAAAAAAGGGACGGTGATGGTATTGAAAAGTGAAAGCGGAGAAGCAAAGAAGCAGCACTTAGATATCTATCTAGAAAAGCAGAGCAGTATTGAACCGCTAAAAAAATATGCAAAAGAAGGCTATGAGCTAGTTATTTATAAGATCTCCAGAAAAGATGTACAAAGGATCAAAAAATTTCGCAATATCATAAAAGCGCAAAAGGCTAAAAAGCTTAAAGTAGAGTCATCCATGTCGATTAGTTCTTCGTACTGTCGCACGGGGGATCTTGCAAAAAAACCTTTGCTGGTATCTAACTGGTTAAAAGTAGATAATTCATCGGGATTTTTACCCACCATTTCTGACTATGATTTCAGAAAGGAGCTGGATAAAAAGAACATAGATGAATTGCTGCCATTATGCAGCGAGCCAGTGAAAGGTAAAGAAAAGCATGTCGGTGTACTCTTCGGTAGCTAAAACACAACTTCAAGAATTTTTAACAGACTATGCCATCGGTGATTTAGTGCGCTATGAAGGCATAGAAGATGGCGTTGAAAATACCAATTATTTTGTGACTACGACAGAAGGTGAGTTCGTATTGACGCTGTATGAAGAGCTAACAAAAGAACAATTACCCTTCTTTCTTGGGTTAATGCAACATCTTTCTGAGCATGGCGTTCCTACTGCGGAGCCTGTTGCTAACCGCTCAGGTGAGTTAGTTTCTAGCTTGTGCAATAAGCCTGCCGCGATTATTAAGAGGTTGCAGGGCGGTAATGTTATGCAAACCACTGTTGAGCATTGCAGGGTTATTGGTAAAGCCATTGCACAGCTGCATATTGCAGGGCAGAGCTATAAGGCGTCGAGTTGTCGAGATCATAATCGTGAGGAAGTGTTAGAAGAGTTTGGTCGTAGTAAGGTTCCTTCCCTTTTAGAGCCTGAAAACTCACTTTTATTAAGAGGTGAACTAGTACACTATCATGAGGTTAAAGAGATATTCTTATCTCTTACACGAGGTATTGTTCACTCTGATTTATTTCGTGATAACTGCATTTTTCATACGCATACCGATACGGTAAAACTGAGCGGCATTATTGATTTTTACTATGCCTGCAATGATGCGTTGATTTATGATCTTGCCGTGATTGCCAATGATTGGTGTGCAGAGCCTGATGGAAGCCTTGATCCTGTACGCTATACGGCATTGCTACAGGCTTATCATGCAGTGCGCCCCATTACGGAGCTGGAGAAGCAGCATTGGCATTCGATGTTACGTATTGCGGCATTGCGCTTTTGGTGTTTTCGGCTTGAGTTTAATCTCTTTCCTCCCGAGGGAGAGTTGATTAAGGCAAAAGATGCGGATGAGTTTAAGCATAAAATACAGTGGCTTTTGCGGAATAAGCAGGTGGTAGAGGAAGTGATGAATAGCCTTTGCTAAGGCTTAAATTGCGATGTGATTTTTTACCACGAAACACACGAACTACACGAAAAAAGCAATAGATAGTAGCCTGTGTTGAGCTTGCGAAACACGGGAGGTTGGCAAGTTAACCCGCGTTTCGTGCCTCAACACAGGCTACGCTCTTAAAATGCGAAGTGATTTTTTTTACCACGAAACACACGAACTACACGAAAAAAAGCAATAGATAGTAGGGTTAGTGGCTGCTTGGTGTAATTTGAAATTATGAGCAGTTTAATGCTTTTTAATTTTTAAACCACGAAGGACACGAAGGACACGAAGATGGCCTTATGTTCTTTCTTCTTGTTGTTTTCTTCGTGCTCTTCGTGTCCTTCGTGGTTAAATAATTATTTTTCGCGTAGTTCGTGTGTTTCGTGGTCACCCATAAATGAATCTGATTAAGTCTGGTAGGGTGGGAGAATCCCACCAGAAATTCTAACAATATTATAAAGTGTAGATAAATAGTGGAAAAATTTAAATCCTTGCCTGTTTTCGTAAGAAACCTGTTTGCATTCCTGCTTATGATCGCTATCGGTATTGGCGCTACGATGATCATAAAAAAGAATAAAGAAACCATCAGCCCTGAAGACACAGAAATAGAAGCCAGACCCGTTGATATTCTCACGGTTAAAATACAGTCGTTTACACCCCGTATTCTTGCCTATGGCAATATCGAACCCGCCAAAGTATTGCAAGGAAAGGCAGAGGTCAGCGGTAGAATCAGCTATGTTCACCCTGATCTAAAACAGGGCGGCAGCATTGCCAAAGGTACGGTGGTGGTGCGTGTTGATCCTGATGATTACCAAAGCTCTCTCAAACAAACTGAAGCGAGTCTAGCCTCTAGCAAGGCGCAGCTTGAGCAGTTAAAGCAGGAAGAAAAGAGCACTAAGCGCTCCCTAAAACTGGCGAATGACAAGCTTCGCCTTGGGCAGAGGGAACTCGCACGGGTCAGAAAAATCTGGGATAAGCGCCTTATCGCTCGCTCAGCACTCGACGCTGAAGACCAAAAGGTGATTCAGCTTCGCCAGAGCGTTTCTGATCTGGAAGGTAAAGTAGCAACTTACAGCAGCCGTCTTGCTGCTGCCAAAGCTAATATCAGCCGTTCAAAATCACAAGTCAAAGGCAAGGAAACCACACTTGGGCGCACAGAAGTGCGGATGCCTTTTGATGCGCGGATTAGTGCGCTAAAGGTAGAAAAAGGGCAGTTTACCCCCATCGGTGGCGTGCTTTTTGAAGCGATAAGTACCGATGCGATTGAGGTCAATGCTGAAATCCCCATTCCACAAATGCGCACTTTATTAGCAGCCCTGCGCGGCAAAAGCCTGAATATGAGTGCGGGCAGCTTCCTAAAAACCATTCAAAGCTTAAACCTGAATGCACAGATTACCTTGGTAGACGGTAAGCAGGAAGCCAAGTGGGATGCTCAAGTTGCCCGTTTTTCTGAATCTGTAGACCCCATTCGCAACACCATGGCAATTACCGTGGTAGTTGATAAGCCGTATGAAAACGTCATTATTGGCGAGCGCCCTCCGCTAATGAAAGGGATGTATGTTGGCGTAAAGCTGGCTGCACCTGCTTATGATGCCATTGTGCTGCCGCGTAAAGCATTGCATTTAGGGCGTGTGTACTTGATTGATGATGACAATAAACTGGTCATTCGCAAGGTTAATATTCAATCAGAGCAGGGTGGCGATGTGGTGATAGCAAGCGGGTTGGAGGAGGGTGATCAGGTTATTCTTAATGATCTAATTCCCGTGATTGAGGGAATGCCTCTTGCGCCCACGCAGCCCCTTCCCGAAGCATCCCCCGCAACCGATAAGAAAGATAAACCTGCGTCATTACCACAGCAGGATACAAAATAATGGGACGCATGATTCGCTATTTTGCCAGCCATCCCACGGCTGCCAATATCGTCATGATGATGATTATTTTGCTGGGGCTGGCGAGTGTTGGCAGCCTGAACAAAGAGACTTTTCCTCAGCTTAAATCGGATCATGTACAGGTGAGTGTGCCTTATCCTGGCGCTAGCCCGTCTGATGTGGAAGAGGGGATTTGTAATCGTTTGGAAGATGCTACCGATGGCATTGCCTTTTTGGAAGAGCAGTATTGTTCCGCCAAAGAAAATATCGGCTCACTGACCTTAACGATGCTGGAAGGTGGCGACATCAAACAGTTTCGGGATGATGTGCAGGTTGCTGTTGACCGTATTATCGACTTTCCTGCTGATGTTGAAGATATTACCGTTTTTGAGCTAGGGCGTACCGATGTGGTGTTGCTGTTGGGGATTAGCTCTGATTTGCCGCAGCCAGAATTAAAGGCGCTGGCAGAGTATTACCGCACCCAATTACTCAATACACCGCAGATCCCCATTGTGGAAATGCTGGGCTTTTCACAGCACCAATATAGTGTGCTAGTAAAGCCTGAAACCTTGCGTCAATATGAGCTTAGCATTCAAGATATTGCCAAGCTCATCGGCAAGCAGGCATTGGATTCGCCCGCAGGTATTTTGAAAGATAAAGATCGTTTGTATCAGCTACGCTTTGAAAATCTGCGTCGTACGCCACAAGAATTGGCAGAACTAGTAATTTTGAATACAGAGGGTGGCGGGCAGATTCGCTTGGGTGATATTGCCGAGATTAAGGATGAATTTGAAGTCCCTGAGAAATATGACACGCTCAATGATAAGCCTGTTGCCCTTCTGCTCATTAATAAGAACAAGTCTGACGATACGCTGAAAGTATATGATGCCGTTGATAAATTTGTGCAAGAAGAAAATAAAAAGCTGCCTGATGGCACACGCTTGGTGATTACGCGTGATGCAGCGTCGGTGGTTCAAGATCGTTTGCAGCTATTGCTTAGAAACGGCTGGCAAGGATTGTTATTGGCAACGCTGGCGCTGTTTTTGTTTTTCTCATGGCGTTATACCTTTTGGGTTGCCTTGGGATTGCCCGTCTCTTTCCTTGGTGGCTTAATGCTGATGAATATTCTCGGTGTGACCATCAATATGATTTCGATGGTTGCGCTGCTGATGGCGATTGGTATTTTAATGGATGATGCCATTGTGCTGTCCGAAAGTATTGAGCACGAACACCGCCTTGGAAAATCACCGTTACAAGCTGCACTGGATGGCACGCATAATGTGGCGCGTGGTGTGCTGTCATCGTTTATCACGTCAGCCATTCTCTTTGGCAGCTTGATGTTTTTGAAAGGGGAAATGGGGCAAATTCTAAGTGTATTGCCTGTGGTCTTGCTCTCGGTGCTGACCATTAGTTTGATTGAGGCCTTTTTGATATTACCCCATCACCTGAGCCACTCACTAGAAAAACAAGGCCAAACTCCACGCTCAGCTTGGCGTACGCACTTTGATAACGGCTTTGACAAGTTACGTGATCGGGTGGGAATCCTTGCCGATAAAGCCATTCAATTTCGTTACTTTGTTCTCGGTGGAACGATAGCGCTGCTGATTTTCTCTATTAGTATGATGACCACTGGGATTGTTAAATTTAAAGGCTTTCCCAAGATTGAGGGCAATATCCTGCAAGCACGGGTTTTATTGCCTCAAGGCACGCCTTTTGAGCGTACCCATGAAGTCGTACAGATGTTACAAGATGGGCTAAATGCCGCTATACATGAGCTGCCTCCTGAAGCGGAAGGTAAGCTAGTGATCAATAATCAAGTTTCCTACAGCGAAAATGCCGATGCCCATGAACAAGGCCCTCATCTTGCAACCATTACGCTGGATTTGCTCACCACAGAAAAACGCCACACCACGCTGGAAGAGCTGAAGCGAAAATGGCGTGAGCATACGCCAGTGATTGCCGATGCGATTAGTATTCAGTTTAAAGAACCCGCCTTTGGCCCTAGTGGTCAGGCTATTTCCATTCGCTTAAAAGGTGAAAGTCTGGAGCAGCTTTCACAAGCTTCGTGGGAGTTGCAAAACTGGTTTAAGCAATACAAAGGAACCAGCAATATTATGGACAATCTGCGCCCTGGCAAGCCGCAGTTTATTATTAGCCTGTTGCCAGGTGCGTTGTCATCAGGCGTGGATTTGCAATCGCTGGCATCACAACTTCGAGCGGCATATCAAGGCGTGAAGGTACAGAATGTGTATCGTGGTCGGGAAGATTATGAAATTAATGTGAAGCTGGATAGTGATGCTACAACAGCCTTGCGTGATTTTGAACAGCTCACCATATTCTCGCGTAGTGGTCAGCCGATGCCGCTTAATGCTGTCGCCACGATTACTGAGAAACGAGAGTATTCACGGATTGTGCGTATTAATCATCAGCGCACGGTGACGGTGACAGGGGATGTTGATTCCAGCATTGCCAATACGGGCGAGATCATGAAAGACACGCAGGATAATTTCCTGCCTAAGCTAAAGAAAAAATATCCTCATTTGCAGATGGGGCTTGAAGGTGAGCTGAAAAAAGATGCGGAAACCAGTGGTTCGGTGTTGGTTGGTTTTGTGTTGGGAATTATTGGCGTTTACTTCCTCTTGAGCCTACAGTTTAGCAACTATCGTGAACCGATTATGGTGCTGATTAATATACCGCTGGCATTGATTGGCGTGATCTGGGGGCACTTTTTTATGGGGCTGGATATGGGGCTGCCGAGTATGATTGGCTTTGTAGCGCTGGCGGGTGTGGTGGTGAATGATTCTATCTTAATGGTGGAGTTTGTGAAAAAACACAGCGCTGCGGGAATGACCATGCACGAAGCCGCAGGGCAAGCGGTGAGAGATCGCTTTCGTGCAGTATTTCTTACCTCGATTACCACCGTTGCGGGGATGACACCGATTTTGTCTGAAACCAGCCCGCAAGCGCAGATTCTTGTGCCACTGGTTGCCAGTGTTGTGTTTGGCATGATGGCGGCGACGTTATTGATCTTGCTGGTGCTGCCTGCTTCGTATGCAATTATGGAGGATCTGGGGGTTGCTAAATTGGATTGACCACGAAACACACGAAAGGCACGAAAAGTGTTTTATGGGATGCTGGTGTTTGTAGCCTGCGTTGAGGGACGAAACGCGGGAATAGCCTTATTGATTCCCCGTGTTTCGCAAGCTCAACACAGGCTACCGTCGTTTTTACATATGCTTTAATGCGCTGAATGGACGCCTTTAAAGAATGGTTATGCACAAAGATAACGGTTGCAATAACAAGGCTTAGTTGTAGCCTGCGTTGAGGTACGAAACGCGGGAATAGCCTTATTGATCCCCCCGTGTTTCGCAAGCTCAACACAGGCTACCCGTTGTTTTAACATATGCTTTTAATGCGCTGAACGGGTGCTTTTAAAGAATGATAATGCAAAGATAACGGTTGCAATAACAAGGCTTAGTGTAGCCTGCGTTGAGGGACGAAACGCGGGAGTAGTCTTATTGATTCCCCCCGTGTTTCGCAAGCTCAACACAGGCTACCGTCGTTTTTACATACGTTTTAATGCGCTGAACGGGGGCTTTTTAAAGAATGATAAAGCAAAGATAACGGTTGCAATAACAAGGCTTAAGAAGATAAACAAATGACCTATCGCTAAAAAGCCAAATGATTCTACCAGCGTTCCATCTGCTGCAATCTCTGTGCCAATAATCATATAAGTAGCTTTTGAGATAAGGCCGATGACAAGAAGAATAATTGGGATGATATATTTTTTCATAATAATGTTCCTGATTGTTTAGTGTTAGAAACTGAATTATAAAAATAAGATGTGGTGCTTGTTTGGAGCAAAAAAGGAGATTTTGTGCAGATTAAGCTTGAGTCCGTGGCTTCAATACGGCGCAGTGGCTAAGCTAGTGCTTTACTTTCTTGATGATTTGGGTTTCAGCAAAAACTTTAGCGATTAACTCATTGGGAATTAAAATCTGTCGGGTTTTACCCATTTCAAAAAGTGTTACTACAGCACTATAGCCTGCAAAAGTGTCATATTTTTTGGATGGCTTTTGTTGCTTCATGAGCCGCAGAGTATTCAGCATTTGTATATAGCTATCGCTTTCGATTGTCATTTCTTCACGGCGTGAATTTTTTTCCTCGTACTTCCGTTGAAAGGTTTTACCATCCTTCGTTTGGTAATATAAATATGTGACTCGATAACCAAAATATTGCATTGCCAAATAATCAATCATTACAGCAGATTTGAGTGTATTTTGATCTATACCTTGAAGCTTTATCCCCTTCTTTTTAGCAAATGATTGTCGGGCATTATCGTAGGTATCAACACCTAATTTATCAAAGAGCTTTGAGTAGCTTAAATCCCAGTTAAGAGATGTCTTTGAGGTTGTTTGAGTATCTACTTTTACAGTGGCTTTAGTTCTTTCAATCAGTAGTTTTTCAGTTTCATCGTCTAGCTTAAACTGAAAATAAGGATCATCTTTTAACTGCTTCAGTTTATTCCAGTATATTTGTCCCTGTTTATGATCAAACTCGTCATAGGCTTTTGCCAGTTTTGCAAGGGAGTATGGATCTTCGACGTTGCGCATTTTAAGATTGAGTTCATTTGCTTTTTTATAGTAAAACACTGCTTTTTGAGGATTCTTTTCAAGCATTTCGTCCCCGCCTAGAATCGAATAAGCATAGGCTTTATTGTTATCAGGTATATCACTTTCTAACAACTTAAGAGCCAATGCTCTTGATTTGTCTATTTGGTTATCGCGTCCGTATAAGCCTGCTAGCGTAAGTTGATAGTCAATAGAGTCTGGCTTTCTTGAAAGGGCGAGTTTGTACCACGATATGATTTCAGATGTTGGTTTGGTTACAACCGATGAGCAATATCCTAGAATGTCATAAGCCTCTAGCAAGTGCTTTGGGTAATGATTTTTTAGGTGTGTGATGCTTTTCTCTAATACTGGAAGAACGGTCTTGCAGCGCTCATGGTAGCGTCTGGTTTTTCCCGCATTTAGTTGTGTTTTACTATACAGAAGCACCAATAATCCATCGTGACAGCCTTTTGTTATTAGAGTCTGGAATCGAAGTCGCATATCAGGTACGGAATCTGGTTTATCCAGCCACTTGCTATAATCCTTAAGCAGTAGCTCAACATTGTTGCTTTTACAAATACTCCCCGCATGGTTATACGCATCCAGATGAGTATCTGCATGAGCTATTGGTAAGCTTATTATTAAAATGGCAATGCTAAGAAAATGTTTGCCTGACTTGATTAGTGTTTTGCAAAAGCTATTGGGCATAAATCTCATCCTTAAATTTCTGTACCTCTCTCTGTAAGAAATCTTTATCTTTAAAAACATGAGCCATAACAGAAACTCCCTGAGCTTTAGCGAGTAATTCCATCGCATGCTCGTTTGCCAGTTTTGGTTTTTCATCAAGGAGTAGAAATTGCTCTGTTAGCCAACTACGAAAGCACTCAAACATGGGAAGTGTTATTTCGTATAGCTCAGGCTGATTTTTTGAAAACTCGCCTGTTAATGTTCCCATCGGGCAGCCGAACTGTTGTAGGTTATCTTGTTCTGTCAGTAACATATTAAAGAAGTGTATAAGCCTGTCAGAAGGTGAAGAGGTTTCATTATTCCAGCTCATAAGAAGCTGATCAATTTCCGCTAACCGTCTTTCAACAACTCCCTCTAAAATAAGTTGCTTATTTTTAAAATGATAAGTGATATTGCCTTTGCTTAACCCTGTTGCATCGACAATGTGAGCAAATGAAGTGCTGTTATAGCCCTGTTGATAAAACAGGGTATTTGCTACCTCTAGAATTCGTAATTTTGTTTTATTGCCTTGTTTCATGTTGCTTGGGTGTTACCAGAGTAAGAATATCGGCTAATGGTAAATGGTCTCCTATGTCATTACCATAGTAGGCTTTTATAAGGGTGTTGTCAGAATCAATAATAAAATCTGCGGGGATTCTATTAAGTTCACCCTCAACACTCCCCGGGATGAACTTATGTTTGACTACAGCATTAAATACTTGTGATATTTTCACTGTCCATGCTTTACCAAAGCCAAGCCATGAGTTTTCTACGCCATAGAGTTGATACAGTATTTTTTCAGGATCGGGTATTACAAGAAAGGGAATAGCTTGTTTGCCCACATACTGCTTGATCTTGTCAGGGGGTGATTGGAAAACAGCGACAATGTCTAGAACATCTTTTAACTCCTGATAGTTTTTAATCAGCTCCTGTACACGTAAGTTACATAGTGGGCAGGATGCATAGCGAAAAAATGCGAGTAGTAATGGCTTTTTTCTGGGGGTTCTCAGCTCAAATACGTTTCCATTCAGATCAGGCTTTGAGAAGAGTGGGGCGGGGCTATTGTTATCAAGTCTCATTGTGTTCTCCTTAGTCTTTTACTGCCATTGACATGGCTTTTCCATTTTGCTCGTGTAGCTCTTCAATTTGTCCTCGTATTGAATCTTTCCAATGAATAAGTGGTTTATAATTTAGCTGTTGTGATGCCTTCTCATTGGTTGCATGGGTTTCTTCTAGGAGGTGAATAATGCTTCGGGTGACTAAAGGCTCCCATGGAACAATTGGGTCAATAGCTTCCATGAGCCATGCAAAGGGATAGGCGATATAAAAGGGTACGCTGAAATGAGGTTTGGGGTAGCCGTATTGTTGGTGAATAAAGGTAATAATTTCTCGTACACTTGGCTGTTCTTTTCCTACAATATTGAAAGCATCGTGCTGGGCGAGGTCTTTGGCTTTGATGGTTTGAGAAAAAGCTCTGCCAATATCGGCTCCATCTATAAGCGGTAAATGTGTTTTTCCACCCGCTACCCAGGGAACAAGGTGGGTTTTTAATCTGGGCAGCAAAATAGGCACAATACCGACGCTATAGCGTCTTCCTGTAAAAATTCCCAAGCGTAAAATTATGGTTGAAAAATCTGCGCTGGCGCACTTGCGTAGCTCATCTTCAATCGCGATCACATTGCATAAATGTGGCCATAGCTTTTTTGCAATGCCTACACTTAGAGCATCGGCAGAGTTTGGGGGGCTGGCTGATGTTGTGCTGGGGAAAATAAACTGTGTAACGCCAGCATTTTTAGCGGCATGAATAAGTTGAAGAGAAGGGAGTAGAAAATTTCTCTTTGATTGCTGCTTGTGATTCCAAAGTGATGTCCATGCAGCAGCATGGCAAATAACATCAATATCTTTCACCATTTCTTCAATATAGCTGTGATCTCTCAAATCACCCACCCTTACTTCACCCGTGAATTTCTTTAATAGATTTGCAGGAGTACGGCAGGCAGCAATAACGGTATACGCTTTATCGTGCATCAGCTTTTCAAGAATATGGCTACCGACGAAGCCAGTTGAACCTGTTATTAATATACGTTGTGACATAGTTAATCCAAATAGTACGATCATACTAAAATAGTATTAATGTACTAGGCATGTCAAGTGGTATTAAAAACACCTATGCAGATTGTTTGAGTTAAATTTGGTAAAAGGCTTAAAGAATTGTTTGTATGATCTATATCAATAAATAAGTAGTTTTAATTGACCTATTAGTTGTTTAATGATTCTCTGAATAGCGATCGCAAGCCTCATAATAATACTAATATCTTAAGCTTTACTGTTTCTAGCAGGCTTAGGGCTTGATGGTCTTTTTTCTAAACCCCAAGGAGGTTGTTATGTCACTAAGTAATTTTGGTGTGCTTTGTAGGAATTGTGCTGTTGTTGGTATCGTGGCGCTTTCAGTGGTTACATTTGCTGTATTAGTCTGGGCTTTGCTTCTGTAAGTTTAGATGATAAGGGTGGGGTTTCCCCACTCTTTATAGCGTTATATTAATCTACTACTGTTGCAATCCGAATCGCGGTATTATTTTCTTCTGGCGGGTTTTTGAAGGGGCTTATTGCGGGCTAAGATGAAGCCTGTTGATATGGTGGAAGAATTCACCAGAATAGAGGGTTATGCTTTTGTTACAGTAGGGTGGGAAAATCCCACCCTATAAAACGATTAATCAATATTGTATTTCTTATGCTCTTCTTCCGTTAACTTCGATGTATCTGGAAGTTGATGCGCGATACCTTTATGGCAATCAATACATGTTTTGCCATTATCAAATCCTTCCATATGCTGAGGAGATGCACGGCGGCTTTGCATGGTGTAATCCATTGACTTGAATGAGTGACAGTTTCGGCATTCACGAGAATCCGTCTTTTTCATGCGATCCCATTCGTGCTTGGCTAGCTCAATACGTTTGTTTTCAAATTTCTCGGGGGTATTAATGGTTCCCAGAATCTTATGATAAACCTCGTTTGATGCCTGTATCTTACGAATGATTTTATGCATCCATTCTTTTGGTACGTGGCAATCAGGGCAGGTTGCTCTTACACCTGTGCGATTTGAAAAGTGAATCGTATTACGATATTCCTGAAATACGGTGTCTTTCATTTCGTGGCATGAGATACAAAACTCTTCTTTATTAGTGAGTTCCAGTGTTGTATTGAAACCACCCCAGAAGATAATACCACCGATAAATCCTAAGACAAGAACAGTCAAAACTGCCCGTCGTTTTAAAAAGGCTATGAATTTGTTGAATAAATTCTTCATTATTTAACTCCTGATTATTTGTTTAGCTCACTAACAGGCTTGAAGCTATTTTCAACAAGAGGTTTTGCGTCAACTTGTGGAACATGGCACTGGTTACAGAAGTAACGACGTGCGGCTAAGGTAGATTGTGCATTGCCGTCTCTATCAGCAAAGTGCGTCTGGCTAACTTTGGTGGCTCTTGCTTTTTTGTAGTTTTTCCAGCTATGGCAAGACATGCATTTGTTATTTCGCACAGTGATTTTATATTCTCTAACACGATGAGGAATAAGTGGTGGCTGTTGGAAATAGTTACGTGCGATAGGGGCTCTATCTGCTGGGTGGATTTTAATATCGCCAGCTGTATTGCCAGCATTGATATTGTATTCACCACGTAATGAGCTTACTCCAGTGAATTTTATATCTGACATAGGAGGAGCTGAGCTGGCAATTTCAGACATACTTGCTATCGGGCTAGCTGAGGGCGGGGTTGAACCCTCTGTAGATGCAGTAGCTGGTTGTGTTTCTGTTGGAGCAGCTGCTGTAGCCGGTGCTTCTGTTGGTGTAGCTGCTGTAGTCGGTGCTGGTGTTGCTTCTGTCGGTGTAGCTGCCGTAGCGGGTGTCGGCGCTGCTTCAGTGGGAGCGCTTACTACTGGCGCTGTTGTTGCGCCTGTCGGTGCAGTGGCTGTTGCTGGCGCTGGCGCATTTGCTTCTGCCGAGGGTGCGGCTGCCGTTGGTGCCTCTGCTGTTGGCGCTGTAGCTTCTTCCGTATTGGCACTAGCATTCATGGCCAAGGCAGATAAGCTAAGTCCAAGAATGAGACTACTCACTTTCAATAATAATGTTCTCTGGGTGTTATGTTTCATGATGCGACCTCTCTTATTTTGGATAGCTTATCTGGTTGTCCAGACGTGTTATTTAACATGTTTATAGATTCAGTTTTAAAAGGAATTCTTGTTTCAAAGCGAAAAACATCTTCGGCGCAAACGTCAATACAACGTCCGCAGTTTGTGCATTGGCTGGAATTGATAACAGAACTAAATCCTTTATCAGCCCCTTTTAATGGATTCTTGATGACTTGCTGCTCGGGGCAAACAATAAAGCAGTCCATACAATCATCGCACTTCTCTCGTTGGTAGGCATCGATGCGGATGGCACTTTTCACACCTAGCAAACTATAAAAAGCACCGACAGGGCATAAGCTGCCACACCAAGCGCGTCTGCTAATAGCAAAGTCGAGAAGAAATACAGCAATAATCACGCCCCATGCAAAGCCCATTCCAAAGGTTAAGCCTCGGAAGACCATGGAAACGGGATTAATTAATTCCCATGCAATAGAGCCAGTGATGAGTGCCAGTAATAGAGTAAATCCCAATATCCAGAAACGGGTGTTTCTGTTGATTTGCGTGCCGCCTTTGATATTGAGCTTATTGCGTAACCATGCGGCAATGTCCGTCACGATATTTATGGGGCAAACCCAGCTGCAATACACACGTCCGCCGACTAAAAAGTAAAATGCAGCCACAATGATAGCGCCGAGAAAGCCTGTAAAAACTGGCCAGCTTCCTGCAATAATCGACTGTATTAATACATAAGGATCAGTCAATGGAATGAAATTAAGGGTTAAACTTGAAGCAAGATTGCCTTTGACTAACCATAGCCCTGTTTTTTCGGCAATCCACGGGCTGAATATAAATAGCGCCAAGATAGTGAGCTGACTAAAGCGTCTTAGAATCAGCCATTTGTGGGCGAGTAACCAGCCTTTCTTTTCTACAGCTTCTAAGCCAACTTGTTGCGTTTTAAGGGTAGCCATCTAAAGACCCCCTTTCTTATTTAACGTATCCAGAGGATTATCTGAGAAGGGTGAGCTATTTTGTTGCTCTGGAGACTGTTCCTGCGGTTGTTTTTGGGTGTCGCTATTTTCAATTAAGCCTTTGCCAGCATAATCATATTCAACGCCTTCGGGTAGATTAAATTGATGCTCAACATCAGGGGCGACCAGTGATTTTCCACCTGCTCTATCTTTCTCTTCCCAGCCTTTTCGGTAATGAGGAGAGCCGCCAGAAGCAGCCAGCTTTAACGGCATTACTTTAATGGCAGATTCGCCATCAACAATGCAGGCTTCTTCGCATTTTCCACAGCCTGTACAATCACTTGAATGTACCACGGGAATAAATTTGGCATGCATTCCAGTGCGCGTATTATGCTGAGTTTCGATGGTGATAGCATCGCCACGAACAGGGCAAACATTATAACAAACTTCACAGCGCAAACCCTGAAAGGCAATACAACCTTCCTGATCAATCACCACTGCCAGACCCATTCGCGCTTTATTAATATCCGTCAGGCTATGATCCAGCGCACCTGTAGGGCAGGCGACCACACAAGGAATATCCTCACACATTTCACACGGCACTTCGCGCGCAGTGAAATAGGGCGTGCCTAAAGCGGCTGATTCGCCCAGCGTGGCAAGCTTCAGGGTATCGTAAGGGCAATCGCGAACACATAAACCACAACGTACACAAGCGCCTAAGAACTCATCCTCGGCTAAAGCACCAGGAGGACGAATAGCTTGCGCTTCTAAAGCACGCGACTGTTTAGCAAACAGCCCCAGCACTAACGACCCAAGGCCGACAGCGCTGGCTGTTTTCAGTGACGTACTTAGAAATTTGCGGCGTTTAGTATCCATGGCAAATGTGCTGGTTTACCTACGCTTTCACGATCTTAACGGCACACTTTTTGTAATCCGTTTCTTTAGAGATCGGGCAAGTGGCGTCAAGGGTGACTTTGTTAATTAAACGGCTGGCATCAAACCAAGGTACGAAGACCAAACCAATAGGAGGCTTGTTACGACCACGGGTTTCAATACGCGCTTCAATTTCACCACGGCGACTAATCACCTTGGCAGCCATGCCGCGCTGGAATCCACGCTTCTTGGCATCTTCAGGGTGCATAAAGATTACCGCATCAGGAACCGCACGATAAAGCTCGGGTACACGGCGCGTCATAGAGCCTGAATGCCAGTGCTCCAATACACGACCTGTACAGAGCCACATATCGAATTCTTTATCAGGTGATTCTGCAGGTGGCTCATACGGTAGGGCAAAGATATTCGCTGTGCCATCTTTGTGACCATAGAAACGTACACCTTCGCCTTTCTTAACAAAGGGATCATAGCCTTCACGATAGCGCCACAAGGTTTCTTTGCCATCTACAACAGGCCAGCGTAAGCCACGCGCTTTGTGATAAGCATCGAATTCACCCAGATCATGACCTTTTTTGGGGCCATGTGTACCGAAGTAACGATACTCTTCAAACAAACCTTTCTGGATATAGAAACCGAAATCATCCATTTCTTGATTAGCGTACACATTGCCCACTGAATCTTTAACTTCCTGCTTAGGATAGCGATCAACATTGCCGTTTTTAAACAAAACCTCAAATAGCGTCTTGCCTTTAAGATCAGGTTGTTTTGCAATTAACTCTGCTGGCCAAACATCTTCAACTGTAAAGCGCTTGGAGAACTCAACAACCTGCCACATATCAGAACGTGCATCACCTGGCGCATCAACCTGCTGACGCCAGAATTGAGTACGTCGCTCGGCATTACCATAAGCGCCTTCTTTCTCCGTCCACATCGCTGTTGGGAGAATAAGATCGGCTGCCATTGCAGTAACCGTAGGGTAGGGGTCTGAAACAACGATGAAGTTAGCAGGATTACGATAACCAGGATAAGTCTCTTCATTCAGGTTCGCCGCCGCCTGCATATTGTTATTACATTGCACCCAGTAAGCATTGAGCTTGCCATCTTTAAGCATACGGTTTTGTTTAACCGCGTGAGCGCCAACTTTACCGTTAAGCGTTCCTTCTGGAAGCTTCCATGTCTTCTCGGCAAAGGCACGATGAGCTGGTTTCTTAACCACTAGGTCAGCAGGTAAACGGTGCGAGAATGTACCGACTTCACGCGCTGTTCCACAGGCAGAAGGTTGACCCGTTAATGAGAAAGGACCACTTCCTGGTGTAGAAATCTTGCCTGTTAATAGATGCACGTTGTACATCATATTATTGGCCCATGCGCCACGAGTATGCTGGTTGAAGCCCATTGTCCAGTAAGAGACGATCTTCTTATCAGGATCAGCATAGAGCTTGGCAAGGTCTTCCAATTGCTTCTTTGGAACACCTGAAATTTCATGGGCTTTATCAAGCGTATATTCGCTGACGAATTCCTTGAACTGTTCAAAATCAATCTCGGTAGAACCACCTGCTTTTTTAGCGTTCTTGGCAGATTTTTGTAGCGGATGAGAATCACGCAAGCCGTAGCCGATATCCGTATTACCCTTGCGGAATTTAACGTGCTTGGAAACAAAGTCTTTATTCACCGCATCATGCTGAATAATGTAATTACAGATGTAATTCAGCATCGCAAGGTCACTTTGCGGATTGAAAATAATGGGCAGATCAGCAAGGTCAAAACTACGGTGTGTAAAGGTTGATAAAACCGCTACCTTTACATCTTTACCCGTTAAACGTCGATCCGTAAGGCGTGACCACAAAATAGGGTGCATCTCCGCCATATTGGAACCCCAAAGCACAAAGGCATCGGCGTTTTCCAGATCGTCATAACAACCCATTGGCTCATCAGCACCGAAAGTACGAATAAAGCCAGCAACCGCTGAAGCCATACAATGACGTGCATTGGGGTCAATATGATTAGAACGGAAGCCGCCCTTCATCAATTTCAGTGCTGCATAACCTTCCCATAATGTCCATTGACCAGAGCCAAACATGCCGACACTGGATATCATTTCGTCGACTTTCTTGCCTTTATTGGCTTCCATATCTTTCTTAAGCGCGGCTTTCCATTTCTCTTCCATCACGTCGAAAGCTTCTGTCCATGAAACAGGTTCGAACTCGCCTTCTTTATCAAACTTGCCGTTTGTCTTACGCAGTAACGGTGTTTTCAAACGATCTTTTCCGTACATGATCTTGGAAAGGAAATAGCCTTTAATACAGTTCAAACCACGATTCACAGGAGCATCAGGATCGCCCTGTGTCGCTACAATATGGTTGTCTTTAACGCCGACCAATACCGAGCAACCTGTACCACAAAAGCGGCAGGCGGCTTTGTCCCAGCGGATTTTGGTATCTTGAGCCTGAGCTGTTGTATTGATCAGTGGAATAGTCACACCAGCTGCGGCAGCAGTTGCGGCTATGGCATTGTTTTTTATAAAATCACGTCTTGATTGTTTCATTCTTATGACTCCTGCTTAATTTGATCAGACTCATCATCAAGTGACTCAGCATGTTGATAAATCATGGAAAGGGATAAAATACCGTTGAGTTTTTGCAAGCGGGTAATCGCATCACCCGTTGCTCTATAGGAATCTGTTTGCACGGTGACGACTAGCTTGCCTTCTTCGCTTGCACCATGAATTTCTAGCCCTTCAATCTCCAGCATTCTGGCTTCGGTGGCGGCGCGTGTATCAGGGTGAACGTACACCAATACACCACATACACTGATAACATTATCTTGCTGTGGATTGACTTTAATATGTGCTTTGTTTTCACTAGAAGCTTCGGTTAATGTCATCATGTTTCGGTATCTCTGTTTAAGTGGCGTTGGTAGTAGGTTTGATATTGACTGCATCAATAGGGCAGGTAGCAAGGCATGCGCCACAGCCCGTACAGTCATCCAGTGAAATATGTGGCTCTGCAATTCCACCTACTTTTAACTGGAAGCGAATAGCTTGTGGTTCACAGTTATCACCACAAGCACGACAGACGACGGCATTGAGTGATAAGCACTTTTCGCTAATGCTTACATCTAGATTCCATGCTTTTGCAGGGTGCGAGTAATCTTGTCGGGCTGTACCTGTGTCAAGGTTTTGAATAGCCCCAGCTTGACAAGCAATGCTGCATTTTTTGCAAAATGTGCATTCCCCTTTTGTAAAATCAACGTGAGGGAATCCACCATCTCCACGAATCAGGATGTTTTCAGGGCAAGCTGTAATGCAATCATCACAACGCTCACAGCTTTCGAGAAATAAAGGCTCTTTTACTGCCCAAGGGGGGCGGACGAAAGAAGTTGTCGGTGGAGCTGATTTCCCCCGTAAAAAAAAACGCCTGTTTAAATTTGGTGTCGACATATCACGAATATACTTCAACTCATAAATTTGTATCGTTGATCTATGTCAATGTTTTGAGATATGGAATCTGTGTATAAAAAATTAACGATATTAGAATATTGTAAATAAATGATATAGTTGAAATATATAGAAAAAAACAACCCATGTTGTATTTAAGCCTAATGATGAAAAACAATTCTCTTTGATGCATATCAATATCAAGTGTCGGTGTTGATTCACATCAAGGCTCGTAGATTCTTGTGACATTATGTTATCTGTAGCAGTGAAAATGTAAATTTACTGTTCCGTCAATAGCGAGGTCAAAGATGAACACTTATCCAAGAGTTTATCTGGTGGGTGCAGGACCAGGTGATCCAGATTTATTAACCGTTAAGGCGCTGAATGTATTACAGCGGGCTGAGGTCGTTTTGTATGATCGTCTGGTTTCGGATGAAATAATGGCGTTTGTGCCTAGCGGTGTCACACGTATATCTGTTGCCAAAATAACGGGAAATCATTGTGTGCCTCAAGATGAAATTAATGCTTTGTTGGTTAAATTCGCGAAGCAGGGCTTGAATGTCGTGCGCTTAAAAGGAGGAGATCCTTATACCTTTGGGCGCGGTGGTGAAGAGGCTTTGTATCTTAAACAGGCTGATATTCCCTTTGAAGTAGTCCCTGGTATTTCAGCTGCGGTTGGTTGTGGCGCATCAATGGGTATTCCGCTTACGCATCGTGGTGTGGCGACCAGTGTGCGTTTTATGACAGGGCATTTTAAGAATAACGATGCGCTTAATTTCGATTGGAGCAAAATAGCTGATCCCGATTGCACGTTGGTTATTTATATGGGCGTTAGTAACCTATCGCTGATTAGCAAACAGTTACAGTTGGCAGGATTGCCAGCAGATACGCCAGCGGCAGCAATTCATAAAGGCACAACGACAGAGCAGCAACAGGTTATTTCTACGCTAGATTATTTAGCGGCTGATGTGCAAAAGGCTAGGTTGGCTGTTCCCGCAATGATTATTATTGGCAAGGTTGTCGCTTTGGCTGAAGAGCTGGAAGTTATAAAAACCTTCCAGCAACCCATGATTGATAAAGGCAAAGTGTATGCTGCGCATGATCAATTTCAGGCTTTCTAGTAAGTTTGTAGGGTGCATTCCTCCATGCACCAAAGAATCAAGCAGCAACACATTGCAAAAGGTGCATAAAATGCACCCTACTGAACATGTTTAGTCAATCTACTCAAAATCTGGATTCTTCCAGCCTGGCTTTGCTAGCCTTTTTTCAGAAGGTTTGATTCTGGAAACGTAATCTACTAATAGCTCTAAATCTTCAACCTTCATTTTCTTGACGCGCTTCATCATATCGGGATTGGCGTTTCTACGTTTGCCTTCACGAATCCACATAATCTGGCGCAATAAATATGCGTAATGCTGACCTTGAATACGTGGGTAGAATCGTTCCTTATCGCCACTGCCATCTGCGCCATGACACTCGGCGCACTTTCTATAAAATAGCTTTTCTGCTCGTTTGTCATTACCCCCTTTTCCGACGCCTGGCTTGGGTGTCATGGGCAATGCTTCTATATAAGCGGCAACATCAGAAATAGCCTGCGGCCCACCTAAAACAGCCTCTTTTGCAATGGGTAGCATGAGAGGATTATCACGATTACCTGCGCGAATATCAGCAAGCTGTTTAATAATAACGCTGCGATGCTGGCTGGCTATTTGCGGGAAAGATCCATCTTCCAAACCCCATCCATTAGATTGATGGCAGGCGATACACAGCTTGAAAATCTTTTTGCCTTCTTTGGGATTGGGTTCAAGCTTCATGGCTTGTGTGAGTTCATCATCCAGTTCGGCATCCGCCAGTACGGCTGGGGATGTTGTTAGCATCATCGTTGCAAATAATGCGGGTAAATATAAACGTGTTTTTATCATCGGTTCGTCCGTGTATGAGTAATTAGTGTAATGACTTGCCACCCCACTGGTTTGTGATTTCAGCGTGTGATTTCCAAAGCCCCTTTGGCTGCTTTCTGGCAGCTTGTTCTGCTTGTTCGAGTGTGCTTTTAAAACTGGCGTCTAAGGGGTAGCGACCGAGAAGAGTGGCATAACCTTCTGCTACCATTTTTTCATTTATGGAGTCTCCCGTTTTATTAATAACAATAGCGGGAATACGTCCGTATTTATCTTGTTTGCTCAGGTCGCCTTGTAGTTGGACTTTTTCCCCTATGGTGATTTGTGTTTTTAGAAAGTCGGTTGCCAGTGTGCCGATTTCAAGTAAGGCTTCTTTGTTGGGGGTCTTCTTTAAGTCTAGTTTAAATTTGGCATTTTCTGTGTTTTCTGGTGCGTCGATGCCTGATAGCTGAATGCGTTGGGATGTGCCGTTCAAGTTTACGGTGATGGTATCGCCGTCTTCTATGGCTTCAACAATATAGCCTGATTCTTTAGAGCAGGAGAGTAGGGTGCTGGTAAGCAATAGAGTGAGGGTGAGTGTTTTAATTTTCATGGTATATATCGTTTATTTTTTACCACGAAACACACGAACTACACGAAAGGGAAAACAAATTTTCGGGTGTTTTGTGTGTTTCGTGGTCATTAAAGGTTTAACTTTCAAAGCGTATTTGCAGCACCTTCCAGTTTGGTTTTTTACCACGAAACACACGAACTACACGAAAAGGGAAAACAAATTTTCGGGTGTTTTGTGTGTTTCGTGGTCATCAAAAATCTAACTTGCAAAGCGTATTTTGCGTATCTTCAAGTCTGGTGGCTCTGGCTTTTGGTCAGCAATGCTCGCGGCATCTATTCCTAGTTCTTCATCGCTAAGATAACAGCCTGGGTCTTCCCACCAAGGGTCACTTGTCATCTGGAATGCGCGAGTTCGTGTATTGCCGCCGCAGATTTTACGATAGTGGCAGACACTACAGCGACCTCTCAGTGGGCGAGGAGTGGCTTTAAGCCCTGCCATTAATGGGTCGCTTTCGTCTGTCCAGATTTCAGAGAAGGGGCGGTCTTTGATATTGCCAAGGTTATAGTTCCACCACATGGTATCGGGGTGAACGTTGCCTAGATTGTCGATATTAGAAATATTTACACCCGAGCTATTACCACCCCATTGCTCTAGCCTTGCTTGAATGGCGTCTGCCATATCGGGGTAGTGTTTATGCGTCCAATGCAATAGGTAAACACCATCGGCATCATTATTGCCTGTGACAAATTCTTTGTTTTTACCTTGTTGAACAGAGTCCATGCTGGTTTTAAAGAGTAAATCCATCGCGTCTCGGCTGCGTTGATGGGCGACATCATCTTTACGGTTTTTATCGCCGCGCCCTGCATAGTTAAGATGTGAGAAATAGAACTTATCCACGCCTTCATCATCCATTAGCTGTAATAAATCAGGTAGCTCGGTAGCGTTATCCTGCGTCATGGTAAAGCGTAAACCGACTTTTATACCTTGATCACGACACATGCGAATACCATTGATGGCGGCATCAAAGGAGCCTTCTTTTTGGCGGAATTTGTCGTGTGTTTCGCGCATTCCATCAATGCTGATGCCGACATAGTTATAGTCTGCATCAATAATTTTTTGAATATTGCTGTCGTCAATCAATGTGCCATTGGTGGAAAGCCCTACATAAAATCCCAGCTCTTTTGCATGGGCTGAAATTTCAAAAAGATCGGGGTGCAACATGGGCTCGCCACCCGATAGAATCAGTACAGGTACACCAAATTTACGCAGGTCATACATAGATTCCATAATGGTTTCGGTGCTGAGCTCGTTTGGAAAGTCTTTGTCAGCCGAAATGGAATAGCAATGTTTACAGGTTAGATTGCAGCGGCGGATCAGATTCCAGATCACCACAGGGCCTGGTGGATTGCGCTTTTTCCCCAGCGGGGAGGGCTGGTGGATTTGCTTCATGTACTCGGTAATTCTAAACATATCACTTCCTCTTAAACCGCATTCCAGTCTTCTTTAGGATTTTAGTGCTAAAGAGAATCTCGTGTCCTTGATCTGCATCGCCTAGTAATAATGCGATCTGCTCAACTTTTTTGATGACTTCATCACGGTTGGTTCCATGCACCATGGCGAACAGGTTGTAAGGCCATTCGGGAAGGTAGCGAGGGCGACGGTAGCAATGGCTGACATCTTCCAGCTTTCCTAATGTTTCACCTAGCTCATCAATTTTGTCGTCTGGTACATTCCATACCGACATGCCATTGGCAACATAGCCGAGTTTGTAATGGTTTGGGATGGCTGCAATGCGCCTGATGCGTCCGTCTTGCTGCATCTTTCTCATGCGCTCTTGTATCAGGGAGGCATCTACACCAAGTTGCTCAGCTATTCGATGATAGGGTTGGGGATCAAGTGGTAAGCCAGCTTGTGTAGCGAGTATGATTTGATGGTCTAGATCGCTATTGTCTGTGTGAGTAGTAGCCATAATGGTATTAACAAAAATAATTGTAGGGTGTTTGTTGCTTTGCTGTAACTGTTCAGATCGTTTCTGGAAGCTGAATAGTTACTATATTTTTAGATACAAACCAACAAAATACTCTTTCTCTTTAGGCATATCATAGACCTTATAACCTGTGGTTTTCTCTATTTCTTGCAGGCTTTTATGCTTCGTTTCTAAAGATTCAGTAGCAAGCACAAACCACATATTAAGCTCATGGTCGCGTTGATAGTTATGAGCCACTTCGGGGAGAGCGTTGACTTGCTCGGTGACTTTATCGAAGTCATCTTCGGCGATTTTCATCGCGCAAAGCGATAATGCGCCACCCATATTTTCAGCATTATAAAGAGGGCCAAAACGCGTTAGGAGGCCGCTATCAAGTAAGGATTGTAAGCGCTGTAATAAGTCTTTTTCCGTTATCTCAAGAGACTCGGCAACTTCCTGATAAGGGTGATCAGAAATGGGGAAGCCATACTGCAATGTATTAATAATCTTGCGGTTGGTTTCGTCGAGTTGTTCAGCCATTATTGGTTGGCAATCTTAAAGTGAGTTTCTGGTCTGCTAAAGGCATAACAGGCACCACGCTGCTTGAAGCGGCGCTTTGAAAATAGGGTGGCTTTAGGGATTGCTGATAAAGCAAATTCTTCGACGATCTTTTGAATGCTTTTTTCAACGCTGGGCTTATCTTTGCCGTGAATCATGGTGAAAAGATTATAAGGCCAGTGAGGTTGGTGGCGTGGGCGCTGGTAGCATAAGGTAATGCAGTCTACTTTACTGAGTTTTTCACCAAGCTCTGTAACCTGCTCTTCAGGAATATCCCAAACCAGCATGGCATTGGCGCGATAGCCAAGCTCACGATGGCGCACCACAATTCCCATGCGTCGAATAGTGCCCGTGGTGAGCATAATATCAATGCGGCGGATAACCTCTTGCTCTTTGATGGCTAGCCTTTCTGCGATCTTTGCGTAAGGCTGCTCTACCAGTGGCAAGCCTGATTGTATTTCGGCAATCAACTGTTGCTGGATGGCATCATTGGGCTGTGTGCTGAGCTTCACAATTTGGGGGCTGGAATAGTGCTTTGCGGGTGTGGATGTGTCGCCATCTTCTAAAGGCATTTTAAAGCCTAGATCAATATGATACTCCTTCACCAAAGGTAGGCGCATAACTGTAATGCCTGTCTGCCTTTCGATGCTTTGCAAGGTTAGCTCAAGATGCTGTTGATTGGGGGCTGTGGCGACAAACCAGAGATTAAAATCATGCTCTCTTTCGTAATTATGATTAACTTCTGAGAATTGATTGACCAGCTCGGCGACTTCTTCTAGCTTATAGGCAGGCACTTTCATCGCCGCTAATGTGCTAACACCAATGGTATTAGGCCGAAAGACAGGGCCAACACGAGTGATCGAACCTGCGGCTTTTAGCTGCCGCAATGTATGAAGAACGGTTGCTGTATCGGTATTATTCTCTTTGGCAATATCTGCAAAGGGTGTGCTACTTAATGAAAAATCACGTTGATAATCATTGAGCAGCCTTTGTTCCAGTGTATTCATGATTACAGCCCTGTTTTGTGTGCCCTTGATGTGAAGAAAATGCCACTGGGTTTGGTGGCTGGCAATGTGCCCAGCTGTTCCAGTGTTTCTGTGTCATAAATCTGCACTTGATCTTTATCGCGTACTGAAATCCACACGGCTTCGCTGCGAGGGGTAAACTCCATATGCAGTGTGCCTTTGCCTGTTTTCAGTGTTTTAATTATTTTTAGTGTTTCGGTATCAATCACTTGTACAGTGTCGTTATCAGGGAAGGCAAAATTCACCCAAACTTGTCTGCCATCGGGTCTGGCGATTACAAACACAGGTTGTCCGTGGACTTTGATATGCGCTTGTTCCTTCCAGTCTTTCGTTCCCACAACTAAAACTTCATGATGACCAACAGCGGGTAGAAAGGCTCTGTCGCCTGCCATTGCCCAGCCTTCGAGGTGGGGCATTTTGTAAACAGGAAGTTTCTCTTCGCCTCGTCCATATTTGTCCATAATGCGGGTGATGCCTTTTTCTGGATGCCAGAGGTCGAGCATTGCCATTCCGTCTTCACCAAATAAGCCTGCGATATAGGTTCTGCCATCGGGTGAAATCAGACCGTCATAGGGCTGGCTTCCGACTTTTTCATAGCGTTTGATAACGGGTTTTTTAGGATCGGTCATATTAACGACCCAGACTTCTCCCGTGTCATACAGGCTAAAGACAAAGCGCTGTCCTGGCGCGTCTACTAGCCCGACGGTTTTGGAGTTTTTTTCATCATTCACTTTTGTGGCTGGGATGTCTGCAATCAGGCTGAGAGTGTCTGAAGAAAAGATTTTCACGCCGCCAGGTTCATAGTTAGAAACAGCAATCAGGCTACCATCTTGAGAGATTGCGCCGCCGATGCTATTACCGCCTTGTACGATGCGCTTGATTAGCTTGCCGCATAAAATATCTATTTTGCTCAAACCACCATCGCGTCCGAAGATATAAACATAACGAGCGTCACGAGAGTAGACGGCTGAAGCATGGGATAAGTCGCCTAGCCCTTCTATTTTAAACAGGGATTTCTGGCTGCTGGTGTTAATCACTTGAACGCTGCCTGTTGCTCGCTCAATAATAATGCCCAGATCACCTGTGCCGCGTACTTCACAATCACTTGCAGCTTGGGCAATGCCTAGCGTAGAGATGAATAAAAGTAGCATTAAAATCAGTTTTTTCATTTATCCGACTCCTCTTTAGGTGATGTTTTGGGTTCTGTTTTTTCGGTTTCTTCTTTGATGCCTTGCTTCAGTTGTTGCGCTAGCCAGAGTGTTTCCTGTTCATTAAAAAATGGCTTCCACGGTGGCATCGGCGTTCCTGGGCGACCATTAGTAATGGTGGAGGCGACTTGTTCTTCTGTAAGCTTTTCCAGTGCTTTAGGTAGCAGGGAAGGGCCTAAGCCGCCTTTTAACGTCATACCATGGCAGGAACCACAATCTTGTTTCAGGATATGTAGTATTTCTGTTTGGCGTTCTGAAGTGATGGAGGTGTCAGAAGTCTGTTCTTTAGGAGGGGGTACGATTACTTTAGTGTCTGTTTTCTTAGTGGTGTTAGCGCTATCTGCATCTGCTGTTACATGAACGATGCCTCTCATTTTAGGGTGAGGACCGCAGCGATAAGGGAAGTCGCCAGCTTCAGCAAAGGTTCTCTCATAGAATTCATCAGGGAAAAAGTAGTCAGGTTCAGGTTCGCCCAGCTCTTCAAACCAGACGCTGTGGTATTGGCGCTTTTCTTTATTTGTCCAGCGAATCGAGTCACCTGCTGCGATAGTAATTTCAGCGGGTGAAAATTTAAATTTGATAATAGCTATATCGTGCTTTGTTGCTGCTAAAGCTACGTTAGCGATCAAATAAATCAGGAAAGGCAGAATGAATTTCATTATATTTATAATTACCTTATGGGTTTTCCTTAGGTTAATTCCTCTCTAGCTGAGGATAAAAACCATAAAGAGAACAAGCCCGCCAATAGTGAGATATGAGGAGGATTGTTGACTTGAACCCTTTATGGTCAAACCTTGTTTCAATGATGTAAGTTTTTGATATCAGTATTTTCTAAGAGTATTCTCCATTTCCCACATACTCCTAGATTCACTTTCTCCTTTATTGCTTAGTTGCATTCACATCAGCTTCATCACTATCGAAGCCTAGGCGGTAACCCAGTGATACGTGATGGAAGCGAGAATTAGCATGATCATCATGGATGGCGAAACCAAAGTTATAGACCTTATCCATTTCCATATCGATATCGCCTGGCTTACCTGTTTTCAGTGTGCGTTTTAATTCAACGACCCAAGTATCACCGTTTAGTGTTGCGGTGAACTCAGCACCTTCGCCACCTTCCATAACACGATCTGCAAGAATATGACCATTCTCAGTGATGCCTTCTCCTGATTTGTAGCGGATAAGATCCATCACATGTCCAGCGCTTAGTTCTGTAGCAATATCGCCATCTGGCTTACGTTTGTCCCAACCACCGCGCTTCTTGCCGCGACGACCTTTAACTTCAACCTTGGTACGGCTTTCTTCAAGATACTTGGTAACTTCCTGACCAGGGTTATGAGGCATATTGTTAGCATCGTGATGACACGTTACCCAGCAACCTGCCTGACTGGCATATTTCACGTCATCGCCAGTGAACATAATGGCGAGTTTCATAGGATTTTCTTTATCCATTTTGCCGCCATCTACACCTGGCATATCAACGTGATCGCCATTTTCCCATTCAAAGCGCATGTAGAGATTATCGGCATCATGAGTTGCCTGTACGCTGACAGGAATACTGCCACGCTTGCCAGCAACAACTTCTGCTTCTGATTCCATGCCTTCTTTTTTACCAGTGACTATTTTCTCACCCATTTTGGCGGCTTCTCTATCGTGGCAAGAAACACAGGTGTCACCCGTTTTAGTGAAAGGACGCGCTCCGCCATGATCTTTACCCGTTAATACCCATTCCATTGAGGCAATGCCAGGGTAGAAGAGGGTGATTTCGCGAGCGGGTACACCATCCCACTTGACGTTGCTAGGTGCTGATCCAGAGCTTGCAGCTGCTTTTGGTGCTTTTTCTTCGGTTGTAGCTGAATCACTATCTGAAGATGCTACGGCAGCTGTTGCGGCTACTGCGGCGGCGGGAGCAGCAGAACCTGCTTTAGCTAATGCAGCTTTTACGGCTTCATCAATACGTTTTTGCTCAGCTATTTTAGCTTTCTTTTTCTTTTCATCCTTTTTGGCTTTTTCAGTTGCGTTTTTTTCATTCTCTTCTTTCTCACGCTGCTCTACAACCTTCATACCTTCCAGATACATCTTAGGCACTTCACGAATAAAGGCTGGATTTGGCTTTTCGAGTTCTTCCAGTTCTTCATCGGTGAGTTGATCACGCACATTATTGTGAGCAATACCTTTGTGACAATCTATGCAGGTTTGACCTGTCTGCATGGCATTAAGATGTTGTTTTCTTGCCCGTGGCTTTTGGAAAGCAGGGTTCATGGATTCCAGATTGTGGCAGTTACGACACTCACGAGAATCTGTTTCTTTCATCGTTTGCCAAACGTGTTTGGCAAGCGTTAGACGTTTTTTGTCGAACTTTTCAGGGGTATCGATGGTTCCAAGGATTTTATGCAGAACCTCATTACTGGCTTGCACCTTACGAATCATCTTATGAATCCAAGGCTTGGGTACATGACAATCGGAACATACGGCACGCACACCAGAACGGTTAGAGTGGTGAATGGTAGGAGCATATTCTTGATAAACATTCTCTTCCATTTCATGGCAGGAGGTACAAAATTCCAGTGTATTTGTGGCTTCCATGGCGGTGTTAAAACCACCCCAAAAAACAATACCAAGAATAAAAAATAACAGTGCGGCGCCCATCGTGGCACCTTTAGTTACACGGCGTTTAAAAAAACCTGGCTTTTTCATGCTTGTTGTTGCCATTGACAATTCCTCCTACGGATTTGAAGCTGTTTATATAAAAACTCTATTCAGGAACTATCTGAGCAGTTACTTTGTAGATTTTTTAAGCTTTTATATAAAAAGTTTCTGGAAACAGCGGGTGCAACTCTTGCACCCGCTTAACTTCTAGCGTTACGTTACGTGATTTACACGATTGTAAACGTTGAACTTACCTGTGGGAGCGTATAGTCCTTTAACACGAGCTTTTTCTTTAAGCGTTTTAGCATCAAAGATGATGATTTCACCATTAGGCTCTTTACTGTCTTTACGATTCCAGACTGATGCCCAAACTTCAGTACCATCCGCATTGAACTCGAAATGCACCGCTGCATAACCTTCTTTCTCGGTTAGGCGAATCGTCTTCACGATTTCATGGGTTTTCTTGTCAATGACTTGAACGGACTGTTGAACTTCTGGCTCAGGATGTTTGGTTTGATCTGCCCAAACATAGTCTGATTTAGGATGGGTACGGAGGAATACGCCAGGGCCGTCTGTTTCAACTTCGTAACAGATTTTCCATGCGTTATCTTTATGACCTTTAGGATCATTGCCCCAAACGGTTACTTTACCGACACCTAAGTGAGTTGTGCCACTAACAGGGCCACATTTAGGATCATCCCAGTTGGCGCCAGGGCCAGGGTGAGGTTTCTTATCCACATCAATCATCGCCTCAAGCTTCTGAGTTTCAGTGTCAATAACAACCATTTTGTTTGAAGCATTCGCTGCAATCTGGAAGTAACGACCTGTAGGATCAAAGAAGCCGTCATGTAAGTACTTGGCTGAGTTGATCTTGGTGATTTTCATGTTATCAAGATCGGTATAGTCAACTTGCCACATTTGACCAAGCTCTTTGGCAGCAACCAGCCATGTAGGAGCTTTGGGTGTGTCATAGATAGCAGCCACACGAGATTCGTTAACATATTCACCGTCTATGTTTGTTCCACGAGTGGATACAACCTTGATTGGCTCCATGGTTTTTGAATCAAGAATAACGAAATGAGGAGGCCAGTAACCGCCGCCAATAACGTATTTTCCATCACCTGATACGGCAACGTCACGAGCGTCATAAGCTACTTGAACATTAGCCACCTTCATCTTGTCGGGCTTCTGCCACAAGTCGATTTTGGTCATCATGCCGTCACGTCCCATGACGTACCAGAAGCGCCCAGGATTATCGACTTTCATGCCTTCATGATGCTCTGTAGTTTTCAGTACGTGTACTGCATAACCAGTGTCAATATGTGC
>JAUTBZ010064438.1:0-17892 GCA_032361785.1 Lepetodrilus galriftensis
ATCAATCCGTAGACACTCGTAAGAAGATTTTTGACATGTCAAAAAATTGCCTCACCTTTTACGGATGTCTACGAGTTGTTACGAGTTGTTACGAGTTTATTACGGATGCCGGCGTGTTATTTACGGATGCTTACGATTGACTACGAGTTGGCCATCCGTAAGGACTCGTAAGGAAAATCTGTGTATGTGAAGGGGGTATAACAAAGTGCCCATCCATAAGTAAAACACTCCATACAACAAATAACCTAAAATTTACAAGAAACAACATATTGTTACACTGCACAGTGTATTGTGAATATTATGGTAACACAAAATAAAAAACCCAAAAATGACGAAAATAAAAATGAGATTCATGCCTAAGTCTGCAGTTTATCCGATTCCATGGTGAATTAATTTGTGATTGTATACATATATGCCCTTGATTTAAAAATACAGAAAAATCAGTGTTCAAAAGTCAATAGAAAGTTAACCTGCAATAGTAATTAAACTGATTTTAGTAAATATTGAAGCTTTGAAAGTTTTATATTTTCTCGTCATAAATACATGTACAATGAGAATATATTTCATCTGCAATCTGACCTCACACTTACACATGCAGACTTAAAAGACAGATAATAAAAGGCATGTATCCTATTGCTATTTGCAATATCGAGGCATATCCATTTCATGACAGACTACATCTAGCATGACATGTGTTAAAGAAACAGGGAACATGTCATTTGTCAATGCACGCCTCCCATATTAATATTCAAAGCCGTTATCTATTGTACCCGTTCACTCTGGTATGTTCGAGGCTGTGTATAGACTGCCAGGTTGGGGGTTAAAGTGAATAATGGGCAACCAATGAGTCATATCTGATCCCCACGACAGGACAGGACACTGGTATGAACAGGACAAGTCAGGACGTATGAATGGTAGACTTGACATTTGTATACCCTTACACTGTACAGTGATCTCCAATGTATCGTAAAATGGTAGTATAGCTTTAATAATTTTATGACTCGAGGTCGACTGAACTGAAATGTACTATGTACTATCAATTGAAATGCAAGGCTTCATTTCGTGCAAAATCGCCTACACTTAACGGTGTAGGATTCATAATTGTCACATATTAACATATTAACCGGAGATGTCTTAAAGAGCAGTACCTGTGTTTAATCCAGCAGTGAGAGGGTTAAAGTAGTTGCCTCAAATGAAAAGGTGATTGTTTTGTGTATAATAAGCATTCAGCTTCATATCTTGTCGGGCAGTTTGCCATTTCAAACTTAAACAATAAGTATTTACACCAGAGATTAATCTATCCTTAAAACATGTCAATTCATTCTGATCGAGATGAGTCACTGACACTGAAAGGTTGGCATTAAAACATTAACTTCTGCGATAACTACCGTAGAAACTGTCTTAAAACTTTCCCCTGTTTATTATTCAGCAAATAAGTCTACTAAATCCTATATAGCATAGGCATACCACAAACCAGTGTTGAACCCATCAAAATGACCATATGTCCAACAATCAAATTTTAAGTGCTAAAATTAAATTATATTTAAATTAGCATACTTTGAGGTCAAAAGGTAATGATACCATTACCAGTAGTCATACGACTCCATAAGTCCTCACTGGCCTTGATACCACACACTTGAATGAATTTGCATAATATGCATTGAATACTTCTTACCATATGCTATATTGAAGTCAAATTTACCGACATGAACATTAAGAAATTATAAAGTAATCAGTCATCGTTTCCATACCTGTCATTCCCACTGTTTTTCCTCTATAGGGAGCAAGTATCGCTTCAACTTCAGCACTCGACTGTGTCATTATTTTTTCTCTTCAGTATACAACCCTCGGAGAACGCAACAGTCGACCATTTAACTATTCGGCCAGTGTTTAGCAGGAATTATTCATCCGGTAACCTTGAATAGTCATTAGTCTACATTGATCGAAGGCACCACAAATTCCGAGCAGCTTAACCCTTTAAGTATCGAGTCGGCGCTATCACCACCCCTGAAGCGTCGGATCTGTGCGGCAATATGTTCTCTGTAGCCACTGGCAGGAATTATAAGTCTTAATCATAGGAGCGCTGTCAGTTTGGTGGGCTTAGAGTTCCGCATAATTGAGCACAGCCACAGAGTCAAAGCCAGTTAGTTATTTTTACCGCCACGTGTAGTCAGATGTGTCCAATGAACCAGAAATAACGAAGACGTCCCTTAATGAGTATCTCCTGTCCGGGGTATACTCCAAGAATAGCGGGAATTACCACAGAAATATTCGCCAAATGCGTGTAACGTTTCTTCACAGCTTGGGCCGATGCACGTACAGTTTCTTCGCAACCTGACCAGCTCGTTGACTTTACAAGACTGGGATCATTGCTAAAAATGCATATGGAGATTGTGAATGAGTTCCGTCTTGTCCTTGACAAATGAGCTATGGGGCGGGCGCACTGGATTGAATTCCACTATCACATACTGTTCCCCTGAAGGGGATTACGGGATATACACAGACGTTAGCCTTGACATGCAGAAAGACCTGTAGCTAACACCAGACTAACTGTACAAGATTAGCTCATTCTCTGCATAGCTTGCTGAATAGTACTCAGGACACAATACTCAGGACACAATAAGTCAGGACACAATCGGGACACAATGGGGATCATATGTCTACTGTTTAGTGGACATCAAAGAGTCAACATAGGAAGCCTATTAGATGTAAATGACGCCACTGGCTCAATTATTGATAATAAAGCTTAGCTTGCTAATATGTAAATATGTAAATATTACTTGTGTGTAAGCTGTAGTTGGCTCAAGGTAAAAAAAATATTATTTACAATTCACAATACTGTAAGTTAATTTTAACAAGCATACTTTTTAAGTTTATACCGTCTGGAAATATAAAACTATATTCAAACTGTGTCAAAACTACAAAATAAATACAATTAGAATATTAATATTATAACTAAATTGCACAAACCTGTAGGTACATTAAAAATTAAATCATTATGTGTATATTTTATTTTGATTTCTTAAAATAAAAAAACCCGAGCAGTTACAGCCAGATTTTATAATCACCCCCGAACACGCATAGCATGACAGAATATATGCTCATTGTGAACTGTACAAGACGGATATAACAGATCTCGCCATTAATTGAATACTATAGTACATGAACTACCATATATCAAATTGTCAAGCATACCAACTTACAGTCAGTCCAACCCAAGAAGATCCTAGTCAGATGGTACAAGTTGTGCATTGTACTGCCATTAATATGCTCACATACTGTAGTTGCTGGTCAAATATATCCAATATCTTATCCGCTAGCAAACATACTGGATTGAATGACTTGTATGCCAACAATGACAGTAATAGCGGTGTACATAATATATCAATTGAATGCCTATTGAAAGCTTAAATTGTTTAAATGTGACTATTTTAACATAAGGATCTTCTAAATTGTGTTATTTGTAACTACAAATATTTACGAAAAGTAGTATGAATGTTCATAATACTCATTAAGCACATAGTTGTTTACAGACATACACAGTTGCATCTACATCAATTTACGAGCTACGGTAATTTTATTTTTTATTAAACAAAAAATAAACATAGTACAGTTACAGTACTGCACATCAAATGTCTTTAACTTTGTACCTGATAATAATAGCGGTAGTAATATTTACAGATTTTTATTATTTTTATTTTTATTCCTGAAAATATTTGTATGATTGTGGAGCTAATAACATATAAAGTACTAAATGCTGTCCAATGTTCTCATGTTATTTCAAATAATTATGTGCCAGTGTATAAAGTTGATGAAGTGCAGTAAAATCATCACATTCAGTTAAAATATTATATTGCATTGTTTTCAGTCTAGCTGTCGAGAGATAAGAGGTCAATATATGAAATCATTAGACCTTAATTATTTCATTAATTTGTTAATTAATTAATTTAAATGTTAATAGATGTAATGTGATTTCAGCAGGAAACAAGTTATAACAAGAAAATAAGAAACAAGAAAACAATAAGAAATAATAAGAAAAGAAAAAAGAAAACAAGAAAATAAGTCCAAGACCCCGGAACATATAAATCGGCAGATTTCTACGGATCCTTAGGAAATTGCCATGTCTATATAAAAATACTACAGTATCTCTACAAAGACAATGTGCAACTTACTTAAAGAAACACCAGTAAAATCACTCTTCACATGCACACATAGTCTCAACAAACAAAAATAATAATAATAAATTTCAGATGAGAGTGAATTCACTTTTCTCCAAAACATTACAATGATCTGTTCACAATGGACTTGGGACCTACAACAACTACGTACTAGTGACAATAATGCCCCTGAGCCAACAATGACCGTAAGGCTTCTGAGCCAAGGCTGGTACTGATAACACCAAGGTAACTAAGGACTATCAAGGGCATAGCCTGGGGTGAAATGCAGCGCAGACCCACATGTTACTCAGGGGGATCACAGGAATTAAATGTCATAGACAAAGACAAAGTTGTCTTAGGATACATTTAATCCTCTCCCTGCTGAAGGCGAGTTAACTTGCCCGATCACATGCAGAAATATAACACTTTGATTTTATTCAGCAGGCAGAAGGTTAACATTTGGAAAAATGGATCGAGCCGTGTGAGTGGGAACTTCTATCCAAATATGATTCAAACTCAAAACCTTCAATTCATTTCATGAAGCAAATAAAACATATCTTCAATAGTGCTATGATTGCAGTAATGAGGATAGAACAAGTTACATGATTAGTTTTAACTCTCTCAATACTGAAGGCAACCATAGATGCCCTGAAGAGCAGAGCCTGTGCCTAATCCAGCATGGACAGGGTTAAACGTCCACGTGTTGACGCAATGAACACAATCCAAGTGTTCCACCTTAAATGTCACATATGTTGCACACGTGCAACCTTGCAGGCGTAATGAAGAAATATTACATCACAATAATGGAATAAACAAAGAGTGCAGGAGGGTAATTAACCTTCTCCCTGCTGAATAAAATCAAAGTGTTATATTTCTGCATGTGATCGGGCAACTTAAGTCGCCTGCAGCAGGGAGAGGGTTCATATATGCCTAATACAGGTTTTTTTAATCTTGAAATCGGCTCTAAAGCTCAATTTAAAATAATTTTAAATAACTGTCTGGGCAAGAACAAAATTCAATTCTGGTCATTTAATTACATAATGCAACATCAGCAATTTCTTTTTTATATAATATATTTTTTTTTAGATTGGAATTAAGTAGAGGGTTGCTATACGAAAAGACTGTAGACCTCTATCGCGTTAAGCCGTATATTGCTTCACCACGACCTCCAAATAACTGTAGTTCTACGACCCCTTTGTTGAACCCCTGTGACCCAGACCACAGGTAAACCGTATCACGGAGACCTCAGGTATTGTGACAAAGCGAGCTGCCGGAACAGACCAATGTGTTCTCGATTCTCGAAGAATAATGTGGCTTCAATTATCGCTATACGACAACAATGCCTTCCTTCAAGGTAGCCACACTTAGCCATACACAGGAGTCGGGAGACTCTCGGTAAGCGTGCCATAGAAAACCTAGCACCTGTGACATGGGCTGAAGTAGATACAATACACAGTACTGCACGGGACAACACATCGCGTTCCAACGAACAAGTTGCTCAGCGACGTATTTGATAAAAACTTTTTCATTTTGGGGGGGGACAAAATCTTTGCTACAGATTATTGATGGTGGTTTCAATAGACTGGGGAAGGAGGGATAGTTTGTTGTGCTGGGATAATCAGAACTGAGTGATCAAATATTGGTATGGAAAATGATCAATGTTGACAAGTTAGAGACAGAAGCCTTCAAATGTGCAGGAGGCTTTGTGCCAATCCTAGGCTTCATTTTCTATGAACAAAGAGATCTCAAGAATTAAACAGCTTATGAAATATTTTAATTACATACTAGAAATATTTGGTATGTAGTACATTCACATACTGATGGATGCATGTATTTTACATCGTTACAGAAATTATGCAATGGTCTGAACATGACGGGAGGGGAACCTGTAACATCCAAGTGCTTCAGTAAGACCAGTGTGATACATACAATGATAGAAATGACACCTTTTTGTATTAAAAGGATGTGGAACAATTATGTATAAATTATTAAGCTTAATTACATTTCTTGGTCACGGCTGGATGATAGATAGAATTTAAACAACTTAATCAATACTGACATCAATTACCTCGACTAAAACCAGACTAAATTATTATTTTTAATTCCGTAGAAGCCTTCATTACATAAAAAATCTTTATTAAATTAACTTCATTATCGAGAACTTGGCGGAACAGGAAAGAATCAAAGCTGTGAGCAGACATGACAGACGCAGACGTGAATCTGACAGCAGAACCGAAATCAATCGCTACTTGTTGACGACCTAGTGAAGGGCGTATGAGGAGTTACATCAGATACATGATCACATGTCCGGAAAGCAATTAACTCAGGGCACCGGCCAGACCCACCAGATCTGCTTCACTACAGGCCCCTCACAGACAATGTTGAAGACAAAGGGAGATAATTCAGTGGCGTACCTACTCAGTAGTACGATCAATAAAGCAATACATCTCAAGTTTTATGTGGGTTGACATCACGATTACCTATGGCCAAATCTTGATGCATATGGCCACTGTGCTAATGTTAAGTACACAATCTAGTTTGTAAAATATCTTCCAACTAAAAGTTATACGTTCCCATTATTCATATAAAAATTAATATTTTTATAACTATCGAGTACTGGGGACTAAGTACATCAGTAAATAACAACTTTTAGGTCGCTAAATCAAGCGCAATTAGTCTCAGATCGAAATTTGATTGTCCATTATACAGGTCTATCAACTGTGATATTATGCCTTTAATCAGCAATGTATTTTACAGCTTACTATAAACGTTAACATTATTGCAAAATATTATTTTAAAAGAAACATCTCCCGTACATCAGTTAGAAAATTTGTCATATTTACCAAATACTACCATGTTAACGATATTCTACAAACTTTCGCTCTTCTGAAAATGTCATCTTCGGGCACCAAATACACATTGTTCCTCAAAATACTCTTCAACAGCTAAAGTCCTATATTGTTACAGTGTCGTCTCCACTTGTCCAAAATTTGAACTACCCTCTATGCATATTTTACATGCGCATGAAAAGTGAAAAGCAAATATGCATATCCGATCCTATAAAACCTGTGAGAACACCTTGAACAATAGAGACTTGTGAACAACGCAAAGCCAAAGCAGAGAAGACATTCTAGTTCAGGATTAGCTTCCTTCTGCGAGCAAACGTGATGTAAATATTTCGTGCATTCCAATTTCCAGCGATGTAAACAAAGATGACGATGTCGACTTTGCGCCGTCGCTGTCTTGTCAGCATGACATCCATGTACGCCCAACAGAGGACCCAGACAGGGGGGAGAGGAGGGAGGGGAGGGGAAGGAGGAGGTAGTCTGTGTCACACCTTGTTCTCACCCAAATACTCCTACCGGTATTAAAAATATCACCCTAGAGCAGATACGCAAGTCGAGTCTCGGGGGCTCATGGGCTCCTTTCATATAAATATAATACCAATATATATTATTGATTTACTTTAATCCTCCCCGTCAACCAGATGTGCCCTAAATAGCAGTATCTGTGCCTAATCCAGCAAGGAGTGAGGGTTAACCCTCATTGATAATCTAGGGATGTGGATTCCTTTACTTTGAGAGTGAGACATTGATGTGAAATAGGATCACACCCACCGAGATTTTTACTTTAAGTTGGGGTTAACCCTCTCCCTGCTGAAGGCAACCAGAGATGCCTTAATAAGCAGTACTTTTGCCTAATCCAGCAGGGGGAGGGTTAAAGGAGTACTCGTATATGCTAATGTTCAATTTGCTATAGTGGAAAAAATTATAAGTAAATATGTAAATGTTAAGAGGATGACTCAGCTACCCACACTATACACTTTATCAGCACTACTTAATGGGATTTAGAGCCACTTTCAAGATTCTTTCATTAATATCATGGCTTGTCAGTTTTAGGGCAAGAGGAAACCCACAGCATCCATAGTGCTGAATGTTGCAGTAAACCTGCGAGTACCGGATTGTACTGACAAGACCAGCGAGTGAATATAATGGAGTTTACGTCGCTGCGGGAATTTTTCACCCATTTGCGACGACTGACAAGACCAAGGATGATAACTGCATTGCAATGGTACAGACAATGCGTTCTATCCTGATTGTGTCAGAAAGGAGACTTTTGAGAATATTGATGCCTGGCACCCGGGACAGGATTTAAACCCAGGCCTGTGGCTCCGAAGTCCAACGTTCTACCACTGTATTGGCACGGTACAGACAGTACATCCTATTATCACCACCACCACATACTACCACTACAGCCCCTGTGAATATTGTTTAACTTCCACCCTGTGGATGACAGGACCATGTGCCACACCGTCTGTGCCAGATCCAACGAGGACCGGTAACGTTTTATCCTTGCACGCCCGCATGTCGTGTTACTTTTTGTTTGTTTTTCAAGATGTATATCACCGATCACTGGCCAACATGTATGAGGACTGATAAATTCTCAGACTTGCCCGCCCTCATGTCTGGCAGTGAAATTGCTGGAGTTTTATACACTGCACTTAGCCTCAATTCCACAGAACAATCGTACTGCGTTAGCGTATAGGAGTTACGACTCTCAGAGCTACGATCATTCCGTGGAAAATCCCAACCCCAAGGCATTGTTTCTCGGCACTTTCTACTACTCTCTTATACATGGCGATAGGGCATTTACGAGAGTGGATATAAGAGAGTGGATATAAGAGAGTGGATATAAGAGAGTGGATATAAGATAGTGGATATAAGATAGTGGATATAAGAGAGTGGATATAAGATAGTGGATATAAGATAGTGGATATAAGAGCTTCAAGAAAGGATACCATGAACTCTAGTAGATTTGGCTGCTTCCTAGTAATCTGACTTTTAATGAACGAGATGGATGGTTTATGAATGAGTTATCATCATTATCAGGTTGTGCTAAAAGATAAATAACATTTGATCTTGTGAACCAATATCCTGATTGGGAAACCCATGACAACATATTTGGTGCCAAATGTTACTGTGATCATGTTCATTGTAACTATAGGACAGATAACATTTGATCTTGTGAACCAATATCCTAATTGGGAAACCCATGATAACATATTTGGTGCCAAAGGTTAACATGATCGCATACATTACACGGAGACCCATAACAACATATTCAGCATTAAACATTACTGTGATCGCATTCATTACACAAGAAATAACTTTTGATCTTGTGAACCAATATATCCTTGCAATGGGAGACCCATGACAACATATTCTGTGCCAAAGGTAACTGTGATTGCGTTCAGTATAGGACAGATAATTCTTTTTAATTTTGTAACCAATATCCATGCTGGGAGACTTACGACAACATATTCAGTACCAAAGATTACCATGATGGTGTTCACTAAATGCAGACCCATGACAACATATTTGGTGGCAGAGGTTACCATGATTGCATTCATTACACGGAAACAATCAAACACTTCCTGATTGACACCTGTCATTCAACATGCCACACCTTTCTTTATGGGAAAAACCAAGAAATACATCATGAATAATTAATTGAGTTTGATAATACAACAACATATATCCTTTCTCCTTACCTAGACCATCTTGACCAGAAGCTCGTAGCGATGACTCCAAAGACATCATTAAAATTCAGAATGAAATGAACATGAAATTGACGCTACATCTCAAGAGCGATACGTTACAAGTAGTGATAATATACAAGACACACCAGATGACATCCAGACAGTTATACTTTATCTTAACACTGACAACAGAATGTGACCTTATAATCTTATCTCCACAATGAAATGGCCTCAGGTTACACTACTACAAACAGAGGTGTCTATAATCATATTGAAGATATGGGATTTCGTTTCTAAACTTTACAATTTTTTTTTTTAGGTTTATCTAAAATGGTTTTGATGTCTTGAATAGAATGCTACTGGAACAGATTTATTGATATGATTGGTATTAAGAGGGTACAGTAATTGAATTGTTACTTTTTTTACAGTAACAAAAATAAAAATGTTAAATAGGGTTCAAATCTATTTGTTTGGTTTGTAGAACAATATATCAGCAAAGCATAAAAAATGTTGGATAAATACAGAATTTTTTTAATTGGATATTTTATTAACATAAAGGTTTGCATCATAATATGGGAATCGCTTCTTGAAGATCTAAACTATACTACAACAATAATAATAATAATAATGGCAACTTATCATGTGCACGCTCAATGCCACATTATTCACTCATATCCACTATGAGACCATAGCGCTCTCGTAAGTGCATGATCGTCATGTATAAGAGATTGTGATGACAGCGCTATGGTCTCATAGTGGATATGACAGCTCCAAGATACCCAGATATCAAAACAAATGTCAGGAAATAAACCTCTATTACCCGGTAATTAAAAAATGTCATATATAAGACTTTAACTATTTGATCAGTAGTTCTGTCCAATTCCTATCTTTTCATTTTAGTTTGCATTGTAAAGGTTCATGTGATAAATTGATCGCCATGACAATCCTTGGCAACAACAAAAGATTCTATTGAAATTTGTTGTTGCAAATTTCACTTTTGGGATATATGCAAGCATATAGATAAATGATAAGGTTCTCTCTCTGAACATAAATAACAAATTTGTTGCCACGAAATTTGCCACTGGTGTGTAGCAAGGACCTTAACCCTCTCCCTGCTGAAGGCAACCATTGATGCCCTATTGAGCAGTGCTTTTCCCTTATACAGCAGGGAGAGGGTTAACTGTGGGTGATGAATCCCTACTCCGAATGTGAATCACCTGAAATCTAGACTTGCTTATCAGGATCTATACTAGGGTGATGTTTTGAGTTTGAAATTGGGTGAAATGGTGCGACACAGCCTAGTCAAGAATCTGACTATATCAGGCTAAAGTTCTATACCAGTTACTGAACACTGAAACCTTGTATTGGAATTAGTATTGATCCAATAGTTATGATATACTATAGTATTATATAATGGCAACAGCCTGACTATACAATTCTCATAAATGGCAGTAGATGTACACACATCCAGTCACATTTGAGCCTATATTAACACGACGCTGGCAATGAATATTTCAAGATCACTTCCATGAATTCTGTGTACCCAGGTATAATGTATTTTCTATAAAAAAATAGATGCAAGTCTCCAAAATCCACAAACGAGAATTAATCAAGGCAATAAAAGTATTATGATGAAAACTAAAACAATTACTACTATTACTAAAACTATTAATAATAATATTAATAATAATAATTATAATACATAAATATTAATAATAATAATAAGCATATTTATATAGGGTAAGTGCTTCCATGCACCAACAAGACATGCTCGTGGCACTAGTTAGTTAAGAATTACCGTAATGTTCCATAGGCATGAAGAAACATGTCATAGGAAAATGTTTTTCTCTCAATTATAAGATCTAATCCTGAATTACCGACACTCCTCTTTTAAGATAAATTTCACCAAATTATAGCATAAATTCACAAAATTACAATACACTAGTAGACTACAACACTCATCCATGGATTTGATTTAATTTTCATAAATCACAAGCACAAACTTCAATTTTAACTTCAACATAATCTCATCAAATAACATCCTCAAATTGCTTCCACAAAGGATACTAAAACCCTACAACATTGAATGACTTTCCTCCAAATTAGCGCTGATGAAAGGATACCAGGTGGACCCCTCGGGTCATAGGTATTGAACCCCCCCCCCCCCCCACCCCCCATACTCCCTTGATTACCTGTCTACAACAGGTGCTAACACTAGTCTCGCTGCCTCAGTGGCTATTTCCTTTTCTTAAGCCATACCATTATTCTCTACCCTCATTCAGACTTCTCCAACCTCGACACTGAAGGAATTCTCTTCCTGTCGTTCGAAACAAAAGGAAAAAATATGCATCGCGATCGCCTGTTGTGGGTCCATAGAGGAAATGACGATACAATTCTTGAATGGATGTTTGGAAGCGACGTTCTTTTATCAATTGTAGACCATGACTTCAGAGAACAATTAAGAGCTCAAATATTTGTCATTTCTACAACAATCCCTGCCTGATAATAATTTATCAGGCGAATGTTTTACTTTGATGTTTGGAAGTGATGTTCTTTATCAACTGTAGACCATGATTTTAGAGAAGAATTATATATGAGCTCAAATATCTGTCATAGTATGAATGAATGAATTATTGTTTTACGTCATGGCGGGAATCTTTCACCCATAGGTGACGACATCTGTCATAGTACAAGTATAATTATTATATAAGATTAATGTTTTACTTAGATGTTTGGAAGTGATATTCTTCATAAATTCTATTCAAATATTGTCATCTGTGCAAACCAAGAACATTCATAATACGGTTAATATAATACCGGTAATTACATGAATAATAATAATAAAATTACCTGTTTCCATGACATGTCTCATCTGAACTGCATATTTTTTTTTATCACAAGATGTCAGAACTCATGTGAATTAAATGTTATTGTATTTTAACCAAAAGTATTACATTTATTTGAAAGCGACTGTAAACCTTAATTTAAAAAATAATAAATATTGGATGTTGGAATTATGTTTGGGAAGCTGCCTCTCCCATTGCCTCCAGCATCGAAAGGGTTAATTACGTTTTTCTTTCATCCGATTCTCAATTTCCTGATTACTGACTCATTAACCCTAAGTCACTATAGGCTGGGATTAAATACCCATACAACTGATTGAACTATCATGTCGCGCTCTAATGCTCACGTCTCTATCAGCAATAAATGTTAACAGCTGACGCCGAGGTACAGTGTTATTGCTGCTATCAGCGTCGTCGATTTCACGTACATGTCACCACAGTTATAACATTATACCGCCTACTTCTCTTAATAATAATAATAATAATAATGTGTGTATTTATACAGTGTCGCAGCCATTGCTCATAGTGCTATATTAAAGGTGCAAGACATACACACACACATACATTTATCATGTTTTTATTTGCTAACGGCCAGACCGAGTCTTTAAGACAGATAGATCAATACAGTTTTATTTTGATAGGTCAGGGCTGAATACTGCTTCGTGAGAGTTCATCATAATTCAAGCTGGTGGCGTCAGTCAAGTCGATATACAGCATGGAGACGTGAACGTAAAAACGTCAATAACTACAAATAAATTTAAATTACTCGAAAAATATTTCTGCACATCTATTTTACCAGGTCGTAAGTTCATCCAACCATAAACATTTCATACTTATAAAATATTCATGAGTGAATTACAGACTGAATGATTCATATTTAATACAGAGCTGTCGCATTGCCGGTATAAATTCTAAATACCCTTACAATAATATAAATTCACTTATAAATAAATGTATTTGGTCCAAATGAAATCCATTAGCATCGAGAGTGGTCCATGTGTGTCATGTTTATATACCCCAGTTAGGTAGTAGCAGTTATAATGTGATACAGCGAGTGCAAAACAATTACCAATAGAAGTCGTGAAAAGCTAAATGAATGAATTACGTCTTGATGTAGTAAATTGTAAACATTGATAAGCAATAGACAAACCAATTATGTTTAATGCATAATGTAATTGTTGCTAATTTTATATCTTTACACAGTATTGTAAATATAGCAGGAATGTCAACGTCTCATATAATAAAATAAAATCCAATAAATCCCATGTCAATTGCAAATATGTATCTGCTCGAATGCATTCAGCATTGGGTAGAGTAATAAATAAATAATTTGATAAGCATGTATGGCAATTTCATAAAAGGTTACGAATATAAAACATGTGTTGAGTGAATGTAAACATGCCTGTAGGACTAGACTTCAGCTCTTCAACTGACGACAAGTTTTGATCGTCCATGCTCATAGTCCTCACGATTCTCCGAAATAAAGCCATTATCCAAGAGATCACCGGTGGTACTTATCTATCGTCACGTCACCCCTAGGCACCAATTAAGCAATATTCCAACACACCGACCATCAGCGAGTGAAAATTACACACACACGCACACGCAGGTAGTGTTATTATTATAATCAATGATTTATCATAATAATATGCCTGAGCAGCTGTCATCGACATGCACGGCACAATGGAGGGACATTTCTTTAACTGTTTAAAATGTCGATATATGCAGGTACCTACCTAGTACATGGTCCATGCCGTTTAGATGGCTCCTTACACCATTAACATGGCCGAGAGAGTGCGGCGATGTTTCCTCCTCCAACTCCATGAGAGGCAGCATGGACGTATGTACCTCAGTCTAACATGCACTTCCTCTCATGCCACTCGATCAATACTCACAGATGTGGCGGGCAAATCATCCCGCACACCTCGATCAATAAAAGGACCCTACTCTCTCTCTGGGCATAGACGCTTCATTCATTCATTCACAAGGCTGGACAGACAGGCCCCCGTTATCAGGGGAGAGCACTCATGCTCAGATTTGGTACCTCATTATAAAGGTGTGATCATTTATGAGCAGGATTTACCATTCATACATGAGCTAGATAACAAGACGTGTCAGGTTTTTTTTAAAGTTAGATATTATTTTGTTATTTTTAAATCGTGTGTCATTGAGGTGTGGGCGGCTCATGAAATTACATCAACGGGTGTGTTTGCATACTACTCTACAAATTTATTCGCAAAAAAAGTTTAAATATTATTCTTTTTGAGATGGAGATTGTGTTGTTTTTACAACGTGACAAAAATGGTTCAACATTGGAGAAAAGTTTCTGATATAACAATGTGAAGATATAAAATGCAATTAATAAGTTTCATCTTATAAACAAAAATATCTAAATAGTGAAAACTGTAGTCTTAATCAAATATAACAATTAATCTAATCACGATTAATAATATTAATTAACAGTAATGCATCTCTACACATTAATTGGAAGTATCCTGCGTTTGGCCTCCTCTCTCTTAGATTAAAATCGATCACTGCCTTTTATGGCATCTGCAGTTGTCTTCAGCACATAGAAGGTTAATACTTGCAGGTCAACTGCAGGTTAACCCTATCCCTGCTGGATTAATCATTAAAGCAATACAATAATACCCAGGAGTAGCTCCAGCCTACAGAATCGACTTGCATATTGACATACAGATGTATGAGTGATGTTGATTGATAGCTGTCATGGAATGTATCATGTATTCATGATTACCAGGATCAACTGTGTTATGTAATACATGTATATTTCAGCTGCTCGTGGGAGTGCATTACAGGAAACTGGAGTGTCTACAGTTAGCTGGCGTGTTCATACTCACTGGAGTTATTTCTATTAATTTTTGATAATGATGAAAATTAAATTAGTTCATATTTTTTTATATAGAGCGGGTGCGGTAGTACTCGGAGAATTAAGCGAAGAACACGTCTACCGATCTCTGGATGCGAGAGATAGCTCAGTGTGTGTGTGGGTGTAAGTGTGAGTGTGTATGTGTGTGTGTGTGTGTGTGTGTGTGTGTGTGTGTGTGTGTGTGTGTGTGTCTGTGTGTGTGTGTGTGTGTGTGTGTGTGGGTGTGTGTGTGTGTGTGTGTGTGCGTGTGTGTGCGTGCATGCGTGTGCGTGTCCATTTATTTACGTGCAATCATATCATGCATGTGTTATAATAAGACATAAATGAATTTCCCCTCGTGGATAATAAAGATTGTCTATCTATAACACATTCATAGCCAGAGATCATGATGTGTACACCATAATATTATCACAAACAAACATTAAACTTTGTGTCACATCGTCAAGAGTTATATTTACAATCACACATGTTTGAGGGTCAATATAAGTATCCATGCCTTAGGTGAGACACAATATATCATCGGCCTTATAACGAAGTATTCTCTGCTTTATGTCCAATAACATCCCAGACTGGGTTAGCTTTCATGATATCAGTATTGACATTAAGAAAGAAAATGTCACCTGCAACAAGAGCCTATTGAAAGCCCATGTCCTTGGGACGGTTTAATCAATAAGTATTTATTTGTATTTGATGTCAGGCTTGTTAAAAAGCTAAAGTCGCTAAGTGCTAAACGTGACCGTGACATTGAATCAGTCGAAAGATTTTAATATACCATCGTTCTTTTGACTGCGTCTATAGTGCTTTCCTTGTGTAAATGTATACAACAGTTGGCTATGAACATTTCAATAAGTGATAAGCTATCATCTAGGCGTGATATATATTAATGGAGCGATGTGTTTTCATTTTTGATCACGAATAATTCACGTGCTGAATTGGCATTATATTCTATTCAAGTGGAGTTGTAGTTTTGCAACGATATAATTATTGTGGGAAAGGTAATAATATATCTATAAAATGCATAACAATATTAACCCTTTCGCTGCTGGATTATCCACTAGTACAGCTCTTTAGGAAATCTCTGGTTGCCTCCAGCATGAAGAGAGTTAAACATTTACTGAATATGGAATCTCCATAACAGGTTTTGGGGTGGGATTTAAACTCAGAATTTGTCAAATAAACACACGTTCCTCTAGTTATTTTTAAAGGGCTTGGATGTAAAATGTCTTATAAAATGTAGCTACAGTGTATACATACTGTTTATCCTGATTTTACACACTGAATGAAGACTCAAATAATAAATACATCATTTAGTACAATAAATGTGTTTTTTTAAATATCACCCATTTTATAGACTTAAGGACATAACAAATGTTCTACTCATGTCCGACAATGTAGCTTTTCAGTATATTTTATCAGTTTAACCCTATCCCTGCTAGAATAATCAGAAGCATCGCTCTTTATGGCATCTCCGATTGCCTCCAGCAGTGAGAAGGTTAATAATATTTGCATCATAATAATAATAATAATAATAGGAAACCTGGTAAAACTGACAGGAAAATTAAATATAAATATACTTCAGTGAAACATGCTTTAAAAGCTATTTATTTTCAGTATTAAATTGTTGGATAATTCATCAGATTTCTCTCAAGATTAGGACGTCATTCTCAGACAACATAGAGCCCATTGTTTACAAAAGTTTGCATCCTGAGAAAGTGGTGTGGTCATGTAAATGTTAATACAGTGCTGTATTGACGAGATCAATGCCAATGCTCAACATGGGCTGGAACATTCAACTGTAGCTACCTGGATGCAAATAAGCAAACATGCTTTCTGTGTGTGATCGCTGAGGTAAATGCACTACATGCATGGGAAACATGCTATTTAATACGAGTAACATGACAATATAATCTTACGTGATCTCTACTAGCTTGTGGGATGAAAATATTTTGTTTTTGAAATAAAGACCCCCTTTTAAAAAAAAAATTAAAAATTATATTTACAGTACTTTCTTTACTGATAAATGTTTTCCTCTTTGTTAATTGTTAATTGTAAAAATACAATAGAATTAAATAATGTTAAATAATAACGAAATAATGATCATGATTATAAAATAATAAAATAATATAATAAGATAATAACGAAATAGGTCTAAATACATGTACCACAATCATAAATTAATAAAATAATAATACATAATTAAATATTATTTTAAAGAACAAACAGAAATAAAGTACAAAAACAATAATTAATATTAATAGAAAATAAAATACTGTCTTAGGTAAAATGTGCTTTAAAGAGACAAGATCATACTTGCACGTATTTAATCATAATTTTTTTATATTTTTTATATTTTTCTATATAATATTAGCAGTTAGTAAAAAAATATTTTAAAAATATACCATAAATATATAACGCTACATCGCCAATGTAAAACTAGAGTGTTTCCCCATCTAAATATAGACTAGC
>JAUTBZ010064549.1:0-17891 GCA_032361785.1 Lepetodrilus galriftensis
GATACACATAAATTTGCCTAGGAAAATAAGAGAAAAAAAGTGTGCTGCAAAACTTGTTTTTAACATAGAATACTAAGGCCACAAAGTAGGCACTAAGAATTTCACTAAGGCCTTGATCCCAAATAGCTTATACTTAGTTTTTGTTTTTTGATAATTAAGCTTTCGAAGTACCGATGGTTGAAGTCATTATTTTTTAAAAAACAAGGGAGAGCCGCAACTCTCCCCCTTCCTACACTATTAGAATGCTAATCATATATGCCTACAAATAGAATCTTCACGCTATGATTTTTGATATTTTCAGAAATGAATCAGTCACAGAACAACGAAATTTTATAACTCTTAAAAGTCTTTCCGATGCCATAGACAGCTGTAAATTTTGCCGTTTTCGTCGCACCTGCGGACAAATAGGTAAAAGGTAAATAATCTACACTTTCGTAAATGGAACCATCGTCAGTCACCACTTCGATTTTGGAGCGAATGACAGAGATTAAGGTATCATTTTCGTTGTAAGTCTTTCCAGAGTGATTGGTCACATCAAACCAAATATAGACCTTATTAAAATCAGGAAAATCTTCAAGAAGCGTCTCTTCCAATTCGAAATCACTGCTCACACATACTGGATCTTTGGAACAAGAAGCAATGGTCAACATGCTCATGAAGTCGATAGCAAGGTAAAAGGTATGGCTTATTTTCATTTTTATAAGGCTTTGATTTTTTGTTAGGGCTAATGTAGGGGCATCAATAGCTAAAGCCTAGTTTTACGTATTTTTTAACGTGATTTTAACGTCCATTAGGGATTTATTAACATAATTTCACATTTGTCTTTATTTCAACACATAGCTAGATGCCAAGTTGAGAAAAAAATAGTTTGTTATTTAACTCAACTTTCGGTGGTTAAGAGTCCTTTTCAACATCGTTATAACCAGCTGACTATTAGCTTATTATATTCAAGCCCTACATGAATTGTTCCTAACAAAAATCATTCCTTCTCATAAAGCAATATAAAGCTTAGCAAAGGAGTATGCAATACTTCAGTTTTTATATTCAGCATTCAGGTTTAAAATTCCTAATTCATTCTGCTAGGCAAAAGAGAAGGGTCATTGACTTTGTGCTCCTGAATCTTGTCAGAATGAATGACCGATCCCGTAGGGTCGAGTATGGCAATGCTCGAAGGGAGAGAACGGCGATAGCTGGGTGGCAAAAGCAGTGTTCCCGTACAGTTGTCGGGAGCGGTTTTGCCGTTACGGATAGAACTAGGAACAGGTGATATCGTCAAGTAGTCACCGTAAAGAGCTAAACAATTGGTAATGAAGGCGAAACAGACGCATGGAACGTCCTTTTGACCACGGTTTTGGGTTTAAAACAGATAATATTAAGCTCCAATTCTACAAATAAGCCTTGCAAGAAACAATAACGCACGGTAAGAAACCCAATGCCCGATAGCTATCGGCATCCTTTCAAGATTCTTGATTTTTTGTTTCGTTTTTTATTAAGAAAAAATGAAAATGAACATAGAATACATCATGGGGCAAGAACATGACTACTAATAATTATGGTTGCTTTGAGTACCGAAAGTTAAGTTATGTAATACTACTTGATTTTCCATGGCTTCAAAATTTTATCTTGTACATGGTCGTTTTCTACAAAAAAAACATTTGGATGCAACCAATCCTACAAACCATCATCCTTAAAATAAAACAATCATGAAATTACTCCAAACATCCACCCTATTCATCCTATTGCTCGTTTTCTCTACAGCACAAGCGCAAAGAATTGCTGGGAAAGGCGAAAAAATCGTAAAAAATCACCCCGTTCAGTCTTTTGACAAATTAGTCCTTTCAGGCGTTTTTAATGTCACTCTAAAACAAGGTAATATCAACAAAGTATCTGTTGAAGCACAGCCCAACATCCACCAATACATCATTATTGATGAAAGTCGCGGGACGTTGGACATTCATTTCAAGAAGAAATTCAACATAAAAAAACACAAGAAAATTAACATCGACATTATCTTTACCGACTTACAAGAAATCGAAACCAGTATGGTCGGAAATCTAAGCTCAGATGGTACACTCAAGCTAGAATCATTGAAATTCGAGAACTCATCTGTCGGCAATACCCATTTGGCTATTGATGTCAAAAGATTTGAAGCTGATTTTAGTGCCGTTGGAAATATCGACATTTCGGGTCATGCCACTAAGGCAGACATTGAAAGCTCCATAGTGGGCAATTTAGATGCATCCGACTTAATGGTAGAATACCTAGATATCGACAATTCAAGCGTAGGAAGTGTACGTGTACATGCAGATGTAGAGTTGGCCATTGATCACTCTGGAATCGGCTCATTACACTATTATGGTGATGCCCAGATTACCGCTTTATCTTCAAGTGGAATTGGAAAGATTAAGCAACATTAAGCCAATATAAATCACCACATCCCGTTTATTAATCGCTAAACTTAATAAACGGGATGTTTTTACGTCAAATACTTTTATTCTATATTCTTCTTCTTTCTCCTTTCGGAAAAAGCATCTATGCCCAGTCCTATTCAAAACTGGAAAAAAGAATTATTCGCTCCATCTACAAAGACAGTGGAATTAACGTCGCTAAAGTGCCCAACTTATTGATCTTATATTCCCACAACGGCACAGAAGGACAAATTAACTTGGATTTTCACCCCAATGATTCTATTGTTCTAGACCCTAATCAACTAGTGGCACTTGGTGATGCGTCCCAATTTATAGCTGCCCAATCTATTCTACGGTTAGTACAAGAAAAAAAGCTTCAGCTCACTGACAATGTCAATCTTTTTTTGCCGCAAGGCCATCAAAACCCTACTCCGATAACCATCGAATCTCTTCTAAATCATCACTCTGGCTTACCCAAAATACCCACTAATTTCGGCCAATATGAGCAAGACAAAGATGATCCCTATCGGTTTTATTCAGATACCGCTCTACTAGATTTTTTTAAGGACTATTCGCTTGCGCAAAAAAAAGGGGCATACCGTTATTCATTGGTGAATTATGCATTATTACAATATATCCTAAAAGGTTTTGGTCAAAATCTACCGACACCAACAGGGAAATTGAATATTGGCTACAAAGAAGGTCAACCCTATGCGCCAAAATCCTACTACCAATTTGACGCCGCCAAAGGCTTACAAATGACTCCTAATCAGCTTTTTACCTTATTGAAAAGCACACAACACATCGTAAAAAACTACCCACTACTCCCCACAAAACTTCAAAAGGGTATTTATACATCCTATGGTTTTCATATCATCAAATCTCATCGACACGAAGTTGGTTTGCTCAAAGGTGCTGTGAATGGTTTTACCGTTGTGGCTGCTTTTGATCGAGAAAGAGACCGTTTTTTGGTGGTAGTCGCTGATTCTCAAGATTATACTGGGCGGTTGTTTCATGCACTTTCTTGGTTTTTTTAATGGAGTTGAGATGATTCCCAAAAGGAACATCGTGACGACCCAAAAGCGACACAGGATCGCCCCAAAAGGAACGTAGTGACGACCCAAAAGCGACGCAGGAGCGCCCAAAAAGGAACGTAGTGACGTCCCAAAAGCGACGCAGGAGCGCCCAAAAAGCAAAGCGCCCCAAAACCCACTCTTTAAGAAAAAAAACTTACCTTTGCACTTCGAAAAAATATAGCATAACGAGATGGAGATTTCAAAGACATTTACACCCGCAGATATAGAGCAAAAATGGTATGACCATTGGCTAGAGAAGAACTATTTTCACTCAGAACCAGATGAGCGAGAACCGTTTACCATTTTGATTCCACCGCCAAATGTCACCGGAATTCTTCACATGGGCCATATGCTCAACAATACGATTCAAGATATTTTGATTCGTAAGGCCCGATTGGATGGAAAGAATGCTTGCTGGGTGCCAGGTACCGACCACGCTTCTATCGCTACAGAAGCGAAGGTGGTTAGATGGCTTCGGGACGAAAAAGGCATCAAAAAATCTGACCTTACTCGTCAAGAATTCATGGACTATGCCTACATTTGGAAAGATAAATATGGCGGCATCATCCTTAACCAACTCAAAAAATTAGGTGCTTCCTGCGATTGGGAACGTACGGCCTTTACGATGGATGAAGTGCGTTCAGAGCACGTCATCAAGGCTTTTGTGGATCTTTATGAAAAAGGATTGTTGTACCGAGATTATCGGATGATTAATTGGGATACAGAAGCCAAAACTGTATTATCTAACGAAGAAGTAATTCGTGGAGATGAAAATGCCCAGCTCTCGTATATTGAATACAAATTTGCAGATGGTTCCAAAGGCGGAATCACCATCGCAACCCAACGTCCCGAAACCATTATGGCAGATGTCGCCGTGGCCGTTAATCCAAAAGATGAACGTTTTAAGGATTTAATTGGTAAGAAAGTACTCGTTCCTTTGATTGATCGCCCGATTCCGATTATCGCGGATAATCATGTTGATTTAGAATTTGGAACAGGTGCCTTGAAGATTACGCCGGCGCATTCTCCAGAAGATTATATCATCGGAAAGAAGCACAATTTACCCGTCATCAATATCTTAAATGAAGACGGCAGCATCAACGAAGAAGGTCAAATCTTAGTCGGTGAAGATCGCTTTGTGGCTCGTAAGAAAATTAACAAAATGTTGGCGGAGTCAGGTCATCTGATCAAAATGGAAGACTATCAAACCAATATCGGCCGCTCCGAGCGAACCAATTCTATCGTAGAGCCAAGACTGTCTTTACAGTGGTATGTCAACATGAAAAAGCTAGGCGAAAAGGCGCTAGATGCGGTCATGACAGATGAAGTCCAATTCTATCCTGCCAACTTCAAAAATACCTACCGCCATTGGTTAGAGAATATCCAAGATTGGTGCATCTCTCGTCAACTTTGGTGGGGACATCGAATTCCTGCATGGTTTCTAGGAGATGATATTTTTGTTGCCAAAAGTGCGGAAGAAGCTTTAGCGAAAGCGAAAGAAAAGACTGGCAATCAATCACTTACAATTGGTGATTTAAAGCAAGATGATGATGCTTTAGATACCTGGTTTTCTTCTTGGTTGTGGCCAATTAGTGTATTTGATGGATTCAAAGACAGTAAGGATTTTAACTACTACTACCCTACCAATGTCTTGGTCACTGGCTGGGATATTATCTTTTTGTGGGTGGCGCGAATGATTATGTCAGGTTATGAATGGTATGATGAGCGTCCTTTTGAAAAGGTATATTTTACGGGAATGGTTAGAGATCAGCAACGACGGAAGATGAGTAAATCCTTAGGTAACTCCCCTGACGCTTTGAAGTTGATTGAGAAATTTGGGGCGGACGGAGTCCGTTTTGGGATGTTGTCTTCTTCGCCCGCAGGTGGTGATTTATTGTTTGATGAAAAGCTTTGTGATCAAGGCAGTAAATTCTCCAATAAAATATGGAATGCCTTGGCGCTTGTCAAAGGATTCAAAGTGGCTGACGATGTCGCTCAACCAGAAATTAATCAACTAGCAATCCATTGGTTTGAGCAAAAATTCAACCAAGTCCTTGCGGAAATGATTTCTGATTTTGAGCAATTCCGACTATCAGAATCACTGGTTAAGCTGTATTCCTTTATCTGGGGAGATTTTTGTTCTTGGTATTTGGAGATGATTAAACCAGCTTTTGGGCAACCATTAGACCAGAAAACATACCATGCGACTGTCGAGACATTTAGTCAATTGATGACTGTTTTGCATCCATTTATGCCTTTCCTTACAGAAGAAGTTTGGCATCAGTTAAAGGAGCGAAAAGAAGGAGAAGATTGTGTGATTAGCGTTTGGCCGAAAGGCGGTGACTTTGATAAAGACTTCCTAAAAAGAGTCGAATTAAGCCAGGACATCGTCACCAAAATCAGAGATATCCGTAACAAAAATGGTGTCAAATGGGCCGAGACCTTGCCATTGCTTGCGCAAAAATCATCTGAGACTGAGCAACTCCTTGCGGAAAAAGGCATCAAAGGACTTTTGACGAAATTGGTTAATCTAGCGTCCATTGATTTCACAGATGGAGAGCCAGAAGGCAATGCTGTTTCCTTTATCGTGAGTACTGGTAAATACTATGTTCCATTGACCCAAGAAATTGACGTAGAAGCAGAAACCGCTAAAGCAGAAGACGAATTGAAGCGTATGAAAGGATTTGTCCTAGGCATCGAGAAAAAACTGTCCAATGAGCGTTTTGTGTCCAATGCCCCAGAAAAGGTGGTGGCGATGGAACGCAAGAAATTAGCAGATGGACAAGCTAGAATCCAGATTCTGGAAGAGACTTTGACGAAGCTGAAGGGATAAAACTTTTTCTGTATTGCGGTGTAAATGGTACTGCGGAGCAATGGTTAATGGTAAATAGTATTTCGGAGCAATTATACGGGCCATTCCTACCCAAAACCAAAGAAAACAAGATACCCACCAGGTCAAGGCAAAACTCACTTACGAAACACTAAACGTTTAAAATTAGGTGTCCCATATGGTTGAGTATTTCTAATAAAAATAGTATTTGAGCCATATTCTACTTCGAAATTCTCGGTTGCATCAAACCTTATCTCGTGATTCATCCGACTTACACGGCTACTCCACATGCCGACATGGGGTAGTTGAGTTAATTTATCTGAATTTAAAAGGTACATGTGAGAAAAAACTAACTCCAGCACAAGAGTATCAGGCAATATAAGACTTTCATCAAAATCCGAATCTACTTTGTCTAGAAAATAGATACCAACAACTTGCTTTTCATATTCCTTTCTTAATTCCTTCAACCTTTTATTATCACTAATATTGGTCCAAAAAGCCAGTCCCAAAAAAACAATACAAGCAATACCTAAAGATATTTTTATTAATTTTGCAAACAAAGTTTTTCGGGATACTACAAAGAATAAAATACCCAAAACAATACCTATAAAAACAAATATTGGGATAAAAATATTTCCTTCAAAATCTAACATATTTTATACATTAAAATTCCTATAAGCCAAAGACTGGCTTTAGAGACTGTGTGAAAATTACCAAGTTAGCTCCTAAAAAGTAGAATCAAGCTAGCAAAATTTGTATTTGCCATTCCGTTCCCACTTTTAAGGGGAAAAAGAAGGGGTTATGAAAGAGATAAATACAATATTTTGTGACAAATTTGGGACTGCCTATCCATCATTCAGGTACAAAAGCACCAATACGCTCGAAGCAAAACCAGCTAAAGCTGGTGCTACCACCACTCCACAATCCCACCCCTATTCTTATCAAGCATGTGCTTGGGAATGGCCTTTTGAATGGATTGTGCCCAAATATCAATCAATCGTTTTTTGACAAAATTTCGGCTATAGGCCAAACTCACTTCTCGTAAGGGATGTGCTTCCAAAAATGGCTTAACTAGAATATTAGTATGCAACTCTTCATCAATGGCCAATTCTGGAATCAAGGTGTAGCCACCTTCCTTTTGTACCATCCGCTTCAATGTCTCGAGAGAGCCACTTTCGTATTCAATGGTAAATTTATTTCGATAGTCTTGATTATAGTCACATAGATTGACCACCTGCGATCTAAAACAATGGCCTTCCGAAAGCATCCAAAGATCCGAACTTTCCAATTCTTGGACTTGGATGGATTTTCGATTTCCGAAAGGATGGTTGCTATTGGCATATACAAACATCTCTTCGTAAAATAAAGGCATCGTAAAAATTCCCTTTTCTTCAATGGGCGTCACCAAAATCCCAAAGTCAATCAATCCTTTTTTTAATTGACTAAGTATTTCTGTGGTTAACAGCTCGACCACCTTCACTTTCACATTGGGATAGGCTCTAGTAAACTCCCCAACAAACAAAGGCAATAAATAAGGCGCCAGCGTTGGAATAATACCGACATGAAGCTCTCCAGAAATATCATTGTGGTACATTTTGATGACTTCATCAATCTTTTGGTATGCTGCCAAGGTGGCTCTTGCTTGCGCAATAATTTGTGCTCCTACATCAGTTGGGATAATTGGCTGTTTGGAGCGATCAAAAATAATTTCCCCTAAATCTTCTTCCAATTTCTTGATTTGCATACTCAAAGTTGGTTGCGTTACAAAACATGCTTTGGATGCTTCCACAAAATGCCGATGTTGATCGACCGCAATAATATATTCTAACTGTTGTAAAGTGACCATGGTGCATTTTTACGAAAGTAAATCAATATGTCTAGTTGCAAATATAGATAAAATCTATGAGAGTATCAGAATTATCAATTGGATTTATACAAAGCCTGCGCCTATCTTTGCACTATCATATTCATCAACATTAAAAAAGAAAGAAATGGAAGACACAAATGTTGCCAACTTCATGCCTAGAATCGGAGATCAAGCTCCAGATTTTGAAGCTGTAACCACCAAAGGTAAAATCAAATTTTCAGAATTTGCAAAAGACAAATGGATCGTACTCTTTTCTCACCCAGCAGATTTCACGCCAGTGTGTACCACTGAAATGAGTGGATTTGCCCTAAGAAAGGATGAATTCACGGCGCTGAATACAGAATTGATGGGATTAAGTATTGATAGTGTGCATGCACATTTAGGTTGGGTAAACAACGTGCGTAACAACACAGGCGTTTATTTTGACTTCCCTATCATTGCAGATATTGACATGAAAGTGTCAAAATTATATGGAATGCTACAACCAAATGAAAGCGAAACTGCTGCTGTTAGAGCCGTATTTTTTATCGACCCTAAGAAGAAAATTCGCCTAATCATGTATTATCCACTTAATGTTGGTCGAAACATGAATGAAATTTTGAGAGCGCTAGAAGCTTTACAGGTTTCAGATGCCAACGGAGTGGCGATGCCATTGGACTGGAAGAAAGGAGATAAAGTAATCATTCCACCACCAAAAACACTTGCAGAAATGAATCAACGTCTAGAAGACGATTCTTGTGAAAGAACAGATTTTTACTTGTGTAAAAAAGACTTGGATAGTTAACTTTTTCGTATAATTACCAAGTTTGGAGAGTGCCATTTTAGTGCACTCTCCAATTTACTAATCATTAAAACCCGATAAACATGACTAATTCCATAGGAATCAACAAAGAAAAAGCTACTCAGTTAATCTCTGAACTCAATAGTCTTTTGGCAAGCTACCAAGTTTTTTACCAAAACTTACGTGGTTTTCATTGGAATATCCAAGGCAAATCTTTCTTTGAGCTGCACCTTAAATTTGAAGAATATTACAACGATGCAGTGATAAAAGTAGATGAAATTGCCGAGAGAATCCTAACTCTTGAAGGACGTCCACTACATGATTTTCAAGATTACCTTACTATCGCAGCCATTAGGCCGTCAAAAAATGTGACCGATGGCAACCAAGCCATAACCATCATTTTAGACAATTTCAAAACCTTAATCCAAAAGGAAAGACACATTCTGCATCGCTCTGATGATGCCGAAGATGAAGGAACAAACTCTTTGATGAGCGATTATATTTCCCAAACAGAAAAGACCATTTGGATGTTACGTTCGTATTTGGCGTAAGCAAATTCTAGGCAACTAAAAGCATTCCTGATATTTTGTCAGGAATGCCCATATAGGGATGGGCTATTCTTGAGCAATCTTGGACAAAAGGCAAAAAAAGGAAAAAAACCCTATCTTTGCGCCCTATCAAAACCCCCAGTTGTGAAAAACTACTTGCGCAAAAAAACAAAAGCCAAGTTTAATACTATTTTGTCTAAAGGAAAACTCCTTCCAAATAGTATTCTTGTCTTTTTTGACTCTTCGTCACCGGAGAATGAGAAAATAGTTCTTAAATGGCTAAGAAAGCATAAAGATATTTTCTCCAAAACAATGATTATCGGTGTGGAATCCAAAAACACCGAGCCCAAAGCCACCACATTTCCTATTGTCGGCAAAAAGGACTTGACTTGGTATAATATGATTAAGCCTAATGCTGTTCAAAGAATTATGCCTGATTTTCTTCCAGAATATCTAATGGTTTTGCACAAAAAACCACTGCGTGCTATTGATGCTTTGGCGCAAGCAATCCCTGCCAATCTTAAAATTTCGCACCAACCCATCCTAAAAACTGCTTACAATATCATATTGGATCGAAATGGTGCGGATTGGCCTTTTTTACTCAGTGAATTTGACGAATTGATGCCAAAAGTTGAATTCGTCTAAGAATATCACTCAAAGAGTTGAATTTTTTCCCAAGGATTGTCTAATTTTGTCATAGTGTAAAAAACTGATAGATAAATCTCAATTTTTTGTGAATAAAACGTTGTTATACCTATCCAACCACTGTAACCAAAAATGACATGCAGCGAATCAAAAGCCTACTCTTTTTTATTGTTTTACTTCTTTCAGGAACCATTTTAACCGCACAACCCATCAATGATGATTGTGATAACGCCATAGCATTGACTGATGTCGCTAATTGGTGTTCCAATAAAGATGCATATACCACCATTGACGCGACTCCTTCTGGATTTGGAAAAGCAATCTGTTTTGCCAATGCTGGAAACGATGTGTGGTTTAGATTCACGGCTATTGGGTCTGATGTGACGATTATTACCCGTGGGCAAGACAATGCTGCACCTGGCGGAACCCTAAAAGACCCTGAAATTGCTGTTTATTCTGGAGACTGCGCAGGCACTATCAATGAGCAACAATGTGAATCCGCTTCTGGTCAAAATGTGATTAGCCTACACAAAGGTGGACTTAGCTTAGGTGTTGAATACCTTATCCGAGTTCAAGGAAAAGGAAATGTGGGTACTTTTCAACTCTGCATCACCAACTACAATCCACCTAGTGAGCCTGGTCAAGACTGTATTACATCTTCAGATTTGTGTGACAAAACAACCTTTACCGTCCAACAAGCCAATGGTGCTGGAAATGACCCTAATGAAGCCAGCGGTACTTGTTTAGGGGCTTCTGGGGCATCTGAGTCTTCCTCTACTTGGTTTACGTGGACAGCCGCTACTTCTGGTCCTTTAACTTTTACTTTGAGCCCAACCAACGAGCCAGACGATTTAGACTTTGTAGTGTATGAATTACCCAATGGAAATTGTGGTTCAAAAGTAGCTTTGCTTTGTAATGCTGCGGGAGATAATACCTATCCTAGTATTTGTATGGGGCCAACTGGACTTCGGTCAGCATCTTCAGATAGTGAAGAGCCTGGGGGCTGTGGTGGCGGAAATGACGGTTGGCTAAAACCTTTAGACATGGTCGCTGGCAAAACTTATGCGCTACTGGTTAATAATTATTCCAATTCTGGCAGTGGCTTTACTATTGAGTTTGGCGGAAGCGGTACCTTCCAAGGGCCCAATATAGATTTTGCTACTAATCAAACCAATGACCAAGCCTGTTATGGCGATAATTTTATATTCTCCGATTTATCGACCTATCCTGGGGGTGTTATTGCCTTATGGGAATGGAGTTTTGGCGTCGGCTCCACACCAAGCACCGCCATCGGCCAAGGTCCACATTCGGTCTCTTACAATTCAGTTGGCACAAAATTAGTTTCCCTAAAAATCACGTCTTCGGAAGGCTGCGTCCTAACACTTGTGAAGCAACTAGATGTATTGCCCTGCTGCGAAACGGTCAATACCATGTTGATGGATACCACCTTGACTCATTTAAAATGTTTTGATATTCATGATGGAGCCATTAATTTATTAGTGACCACTAATGCAACTCCGGTTACTTATGATTGGGACAATGGCTTAATCACGCCAAATATTGCAGGCCTTCCATCTGGCATCTTTAATGTGACTGTTACCAATGCCGCTACTTGTGACACAACCTTGTCCTTTGAGTTGACTTCGCTACCCGAAATGCAATTTGATACAACCATCCTGAAACCAACCTGTAATGGTGGTCAAGATGGGCAACTTGACATTACGACAACAGGTGGAGTACCACCGTATGAATACAATTTTGAAAACATGGGCTTCTCCCCTTCTAATAGCCTTCCTAATATTCCTATTGGAGACTATTCGGTTGTTGTTAGAGATGCGAATGGATGTACAAATAGCCTATCGAATATCAATGTAAACGAATTAGTCCTACTATTAAATCCTAATGTTGTACAGATAGACACCCCATCCTGTTTTGGTTTTACCAATGGCAATATTACTTTGGGTGTTCAAAACGGGTTAGCCCCTTTCCAATATGATTTTGGTAATGGCTTTACAGCAAATGCGGTACTAGCTAATATTCCTGCGGGCATTTATGATGTAACGGTACAAGATGCCAATCTATGCCAAGGTGTTTATCAATTCTCTATTTTCGATTATCCACAGATGACTTTGTCTGTCATGGGTACGGATGTGAGTTGTTTTGGGCTATCAGATGGATTGGCTTCCGCAAATGTAGGGGGTGGTATAGGTAATTATGGTTTTATTTGGAATAATCTGGTCACCACCAACGAGAATCCTAATATCGTCGCTGGGACTTATTCTGTTACTGCAACAGATGGAAATGGTTGCGAAATAACCGATCAATTGACCATCAATGAACCGCCAGAAGTAAGAATTTTTGTCACAGGTATTGATGGTGTTGTTTGCTTTGGTGACAAGACAGGAACAGTAGGTCTAGATGCACTAGGTGGTAATACGCCCTATCTATTTGCCATAGACACCAGTGCCTTTCAACAAGATACTGTTTTTCAAAATATTCAAGGGGGCGGACATTTGGTCTCTGTGCAAGATGCCAACGGATGCATCGGTACCGACTCTGTATTTGTTCCACAGCCTGAAAAATTAGTTGTGCACGCACTCGGTGATACGTTAGTCCTTCTTGGTTTCAAAGTCCCGTTAGGCTCTTTTGTTTTGCCGCAAGGCAGGCCAGTTGACTACAAATGGTATCCTGGGGGTGATCAATTTAATTTTGATACTATCCCAAATCCAATCTTAAGACCAAAGCAAACAGGATATTACCATGTGCAAATAACGGATAGTACGGGTTGCCACGCCACTGATTCCGTTTTTGTGCAAGTCAGCCTACAAAAACCACTCTATACCCCAAATGCTTTTTCTCCAAATGGCGATGGAGTTAATGATTTCTTTACCTTATTTGGTGGGCCTGCGTCCTTAAACATTCAACTATTCCGAGTATTTGACCGTTGGGGTGATCTCGTATACGAAACCAAAGAGATTGCTTTAGGACAAGAATCTGTTGGTTGGGACGGCACATCTCGGGGCAAAAAATTACCAACCGGCACCTACGTTTGGGAAGCCGTTATTAACTTTTGGGATGACCAGCCCATTCATTTTTGGGGAGATATTACATTGATTAGATAATGAACAAAGTGACATATAAAATAGGAATCTTACTGCTGATCATCATGGTATTTGCATCTTGCGAAAATGACATGTCGGAAGTTGCTCAGTTTTTTGAAAAAGAAGCAGTTCAGGTTATAGAAGCCAAAGATGTAGTCATTTATTATAGTGATTCGGCAGTGGTCAGAGTAAAAATCACTGCACCTAGACTACTAAATTACATTGATGCGAAAGAACCTAGATCAGAATTCGTAGATGGACTTGTTGCGGACTTTTATAACGCAGCCCAACAAAAGCAGAGTAAACTTGTCGCAAAATTTGGGATCAAGTATGACACAAAAAATATCATTATCGTTCGCGATAGTGTGGTCATTACGACCATTCGACAGGAAAAATTAGAGACCGAAGAATTAACTTGGAATGAAAAAACTGGAAATATTGAAACCGATAAATTTGTAAAAGTTTCTTCACCGAATGAAGTAGTTACTGGATATGGACTTATCGCTAATGATGATTTTTCTTATTGGAAGATAAAGGCGGTTACTGGGCGTATTGAAGCTAAGGATATTGTTCGGGAGTTTGAGTGACGCTAAAAGCTAAAATTGTGTTAGGAACACGAATGCCGATAGCTTTCGGCATCCGTGTTCTGTCCTTCAATACTTGGGGGGTAAACTCCAAATTATAATAAATCCATTTTTGCATCAGACGCAATTGACTTTATCCACTTGTTCTTTCCAAAAAAACAAAATTGTGCTAGGAACACGGATCAAACGGATTAAACGGAGAAAATACAGATTAGCCGATAGCTTGCTATTGGCATCCGTGTTCTGCCTTTCAATACTTGGGACAAAATGCTTTACGCTATTTTATAATGCGATTGCTCTGTAAATACCCCGATAAAGAACCAAAAGGTAACTAATATTCGTTATATTTGCAGTTATGATTATAGCCATTGCCTTCTTGATGTTAGTTTTGTCAGCCATTTTTTCTGGGTCTGAGATTGCCTTTGTGTCCGCAAGCAAGCTAAAAATTGAGTTGAAAAAGAAAAATGGCTCCTATCGCGGTCGACTTTTGGACAAGTTCTATCATAATCCAGCAGAATTCATTGGGTCACTTTTAGTTGGTAACAACGTCGTGATGGTCATCTTTACTTTTTTGATGTCAAAGGCTATGGCGCCTGTTCTAAAGCCTTTTATTGGGAATGAATTTCTAGTTTTTCTTGTCGTTACACTATTTTTGACTTTTATTGTTTTGATATTTGGTGAGTTTTTGCCCAAGACCATTTTTAGGCTGCAGGCAGACCGTTTACTGTTTGCTCTTGCCGTTCCTTTGCGTTTTTTCTCGGTGCTGTTTTTACTTCCCAGTAAATTTATGAATTGGATCACACGATTCGTTTTGACGAAAGTCCTAAAAATGCCCGAAAAGAGAGAATTAAATGTTTTTACCCGAAATGATCTGGAGTACTTGGTCAAATTTGGAAATGGTAGTCACCAAGAAGAAAATGTGCAGCAGGAGATGTTTGAAAATGCTTTGTATCTCCAAGATGTCAAGGTAAAAGTGGTCATGACCCAACGAACAGAAATTATCTATGTGGATAAAGATGCTACTGAAAATGACTTGATACAGGTTTTTAAGGAGTCTGGCCTATCAAGAATTTTGGTTGTCAAGGAGACCTTGGATGATGTAATTGGCTATGTTCACCACATCAAGTTAATGGAAAAATTTACGAAAGTAGAAGATATTACCCTACCCATCGTCATCGTGCCAGAGACATTACGTGTCCATGACTTACTAAATAAATTGATTGCTCGAAAGCAAACCATCGCTTGTGTCGTCGATGAATATGGTTCGGTTTCTGGACTAGTCACCCTTGAAGATGTCTTGGAAGAAATCTTTGGTGAAATCACGGATGAACACGATGAAGAAGAAGCATTATTTAAGAAAATATCCGAAAAAGAATTCCTTTTTGTTGGACGTATAGAAATCGACAAAGTCAACAAGACTTCAGAAAATATTAGAATACCAGAAGGAGACTACAATACCCTATCTGGCTACATAGTTACCACTACACATAACATCCCTGAGCAAGGAGAAGAAATCACACTCGGTGCGAACAAATTCATTATCGAACAAGTCAGTGATAAGATCATTGAGCGTGTTCGCGTATTGATTACTGACCACGGCCCGAATGATTAGTTTCAAAGGAATATACTATTCTTTTCCTGTTCAACTTGTAATCCTACAGTTTCGCAATCACTTTTTATTCTTAGTTATTTGGTTGATTATCCTAGGCTCGATTACTGGGGATATTGGTTCAAAATTTGGCGTAAGCTACCTGTTCTTGACGCCAGAGTACATGGGGCAAGTGACGGCCTTAAACTACTTCATCGTTGGGGTTTCCTACGGAGCCTTCTTGTTTGCGTGGAATTTATCCATCTATCTATTAAGTGCTTATCGATTTCCTTTTCTAGCGACCATGGAGCGCCCCTTCCTAAAATTCTGTATCAACAACGGACTTATACCGCTTGTTATGCTGCTTCTTTACGCCAATAGTATTTTGAGATTTTTTCATGGTCACATTTCGACGTGGACAGTCATCTGGTATATTCTAAGCTTATTTGCAGGCATCGCTACGTTTGTATTTGCCATTATTTTTTACTTCCGACTGACCAATAAAGATATTTTTAGTTTCCTAAAAGCAAGAAAATCACGTCCGGATATGGCACCGCCAATTATTGGTGGCCAACGACTCAACAAATCAGATTTTTATCGGATTCAGAAAAGAAGTTGGCGAGTAGATACCTTTCTGAATGAAAAATTCAAATGGCGCATTGTTCGGGGAATTGGGCATTACGATATTAAAATATTGATGAAGGTCTTTCGACAAAATCACATTAATGTACTCATTGTCCAGCTAGTGACCATTATCCTATTGATGGGATTGGGGCTTAAAATGGAAAATAAATACTTTAGAATTCCGACAGCAGCCAGCTTATTGCTTTTGGGTAGTGTCGTGCTATCTATGATTGGTGCGATTGGATTTTGGTTCAAACGTTGGACGATAATCGTCTGGATTGGCATTTTGGTGCTCTTAAATAATATCACGAAATACGACTTTTTCAACATCAATTGCAAGGCGTATGGCATCAGCTACGAAGCCAATACGATTCCTTATAATAACTTTGAATTAGACATCATCGTACGGGACTCCGTCATTACAAAAGACCGAGAAAAGGCGATAGAAATACTCAATAATTGGCGCGCAAAATTTCCAAAAAATAAAAAACCCAAGATGCTTTTGGTATCTGCAAGTGGTGGTGGTCTAAAGGCCAGTCTTTGGACCATGCAAGTTTTGCAAGAGATGGATCGCAAGACCAATGAACAGTTTTTTGAGCACACCACCTTGATTAGTGGGGCGTCTGGTGGAATGTTAGGGGCGGCTTACTATCGTGAACTAATGCTCCAAAAGCGGCAAGGCGTAGCCATTGATCCCCAAGGATCTGAATTTCGGGACAATTCTGCTAAAGATCTGCTGAATTCCATTTACTTCTCAATCGTCACGAATGACATCTTTATTCCGATGGTTTCCACTAAAAGAAAAGGCAGGCTTCATCGCAGAGACCGTGGATATATGTTCGAGTTGCAATTCAATGAAAATACTGGTGGGATCTTAGAAAAACCTTTAGGCGATTATCGGGAACCAGAAGAGAAAGCTATTATTCCAAGAATCATCTTGTCGCCTTCGGTGGTCAATGATGGGCGTCGATTGATTATTTCTCCATTTTATTCATCTTATTTGATGTCGACCAATTTTGATCAATACCACAAAGGCGGGATTAGCATCGATGCCATTGATTTTAAGCATTTGTTTAAGACCGCCAATCCTGACAGTTTGAATTTTGTGTCTGCCTTACGGATGAATGCCACCTACCCCATTGTCTTGCCTTCGGTCAATCTACCTTCAGAGCCTTCTCTAGAAATAGCCGATGCTGGATTTAGGGACAACTTAGGAAAATCAACAGGCATTCGATTTGTGAGTAATTTTAAGGAGTGGATTATGGAGAATACTTCGGGTGTGGTCTTTGTCCAGATTGCTGGTTGGGAAAAATTCAACAATGCGCCTAGCGATGTCTCGAAATCAGGATGGATCTCTTCACTCTTCAAGCCTTTCGGAATATTGACTGACATCTCCTTGCTCCAAGATTATGAAAGTGATATCAATTATGGTCTACTTGCCAAGATTTTAGGTGATGATTATGTGGATCTTGTTCGCTTCGAATATGTGTCCAGTCCAGAAAATGAAAGAGCCAGCATGAGTTTTCACCTTACGGAATTTGAAAAGAAAGACATTATTATGTCGATTAATACGCCTACTAACTTAAAGGCGCAAGAGAAATTATTGAAGTTATTAGAATGAGTGTTTTGTAAAACCTAGTTTACTACTGTAATACCCACTAGGCTTAACTGCCATCTAGTTCTTATGCAGGTTAAAACCCTGTACTTAGTTACGATGCGACCAATACCGATAGGAATCGGTAGCCTGTCAAGCAAGTTTTTTATAACCTGTATTCTATGTTAAAAACAAGTCCAAAAAGAAGTTAATTTTTTCTTATTTATTGAGCGAATTTACCCAAA
>JAUTBZ010064660.1:0-15589 GCA_032361785.1 Lepetodrilus galriftensis
CTCTCTCTCTCTCCCAAAACACATTAACCGGGATTAACCCTTTGTGAGGCCAAGCAACAAACACATGCACGCATGCATACATCACACACACACACACACACACACACACACACACACACACACACGCACGCACGCATGCACATGCACGCACACACACGCACACACACACACACACACACCTCTCAGCAGCTAAACATGACAGCTGTCTGTACTTTAGCCTGGCTGCCATAATTGCAGGAATCTTGGTCATGTTGATACTCCTTACAACTGGCCTCCCCTGCCTTGCCGCGGGCTTACACACAACTGCTATGTACTACAGACATACTGGGCATTCCTTGGCAGCACACTCTAGGTTTACTATGACCTACGTGCCACGCGTACAACTTTCCCACAACCGACTGCATTCACTGGGAAGTAAATGAAAAGACAGAATTCTTCACCAACATCCATACGCAGAACTCTTTACCAACAGCTAAATGCAGAATTCATGGGGTTTCCGTCAACAACAATAACACACAAAACATTAAATTTAAAAAAATGTAAAGTACGGTATTTATTCTGAAATACTGTACAGAATTCTAAGTACCAGGACTTAATTGGTTTGATGCTAAAGAAAGAGTTTTTGAAGAATTTAGTACATGATGAGGCTGAAACTGATGCCATAACAAGAGAGTTTGGCAAAGTGTGTTCACGCTCACTTTGAAAAAGTCTTGTAACCTTTTAACAGACCTTGTAGAGTCGGCATACGAAGATACATGCACCTAAAACAAGGAAATACCATTATTCCAATTCACCGCTCTCCGTGAGACAAGGGAATCGAAATAGAATTCCTTGTGGGAAATTAACCAAAAAGAAGCAAAATTTCATATGGATCATGTGGATTTATTCAACAAAATTATCATTTTTGTTGAAAAACCATGAACTCAAATGATTATTCTGCTGTCTTGTACCAGAAGTGTCAAGCTTTTATCCAATTTCATGACATTTTGGTCAATAAAATATGTTTAAACTAAAAAAAAAAGAAGTCTGAAATTATTGGACAAAACATCCTGAAGAAAATGTTTTACGTAGAGTAATTGTTTTAACATGTTTGTTTTTGTTTATTTTATCGTTTTTTATTTGTTTGAATTTGGGGGTTAAAGTCGCTTTCCAGATGACTTTACTCATCACATTTACTCAGTTTAATACTATGGCAGAGGGAAACCTTCAACACCAGTAGCACTGACTGTTGCAGCAAACCTGCCAACTCTGGCTGGTACTGATGGACCAAAGTGGTAATGGTCAACTTGGACATCTTGATACCATGGGGCCCGTTGCTCAGAACTATTGTAGCTACAACTATTGTAATGTCAACGGTTTCTATAATGGCGGGAGCCCAGTTACAACTACAACTGTTCTGAGCAACGGGGCCCATGATCTAGATGAACAAATAACTTCCATAAATACCAAAACCACACAAATGCAGATGCCAGGCCTCGAGAAATACTCAGAATCTTTAGTTTTGAAGTCTGAGAAATACTCAGTATTTTTAGTTTTGAAGTCCGACTGTCTACCCACCCACCAGAAGCACACCCACCAGTGACCCACCCACAAGATCTGAGAGGATACTAAGTAAAACAACAATAACTAGTAGCAACAGATAACATAACATCACTATTATCAAATTATGTCTATGATACCATAATTTAATCAGAATAATCATGTAACAATGCAGACAATCATGTATACAACCATGTATACAACCATGTATACAACCATGTATACATACACAATACAGAACAGACTGTGTGGGCTGTTGTCATATCTCGTGATCGTCACTGTGCATCCTGATAGGACAATCTCTCTGTTGGACAAACCGCAATCATAATGCTATAGGGCTTCTCAAGCCGTCGCCAGCAGAGAGGAAGTTAATAACCACTATGATGTTTAGTATTTACTCTGGTCAAATGTTAACATAACAGACAAATTTAAATTGTAGAATGTATATAAATAATTACGGACAAATTTAAATTATTATTATTTTCTTCATGAAGGTATATTAATAATTATTGACCAAATATATTTAAACCAAAAGATTAAAACTACCGTACCGGTATATAAAAAAATAAGTAATTATATAATGAGAATGAGGAATAAAAAAATAAGTAATTATATAATGAGAATGAGGAGAAAAACATGATTAACATATTAATAAAAATAACCTATTGTACCGTAATTAATTATTAAATTTTGACTACTCAGACATATCTAAATTAATAAATTGATAATAATAACACATTGTAATTTATTTTAAATTTGGACTATTCAGAAGTACCTAAAATTAATTTTCATCAATGAAAAAAGTATTTTACAACTCATGTGATGGATCATGCCAGCCAAGAACTTTTGCAGACTTACATATGATACGGTATTCACTATATTTTTATTTTGTATTTATATATATAGTACAGTGCTCCCTCGATATAATGCCCTTCAATGCACCGCGGATTCGGATACAACGCTGGGTCCAATGTGGACCCCATTTAAAACAAAAAACAAACAAACAAAAAGTTTTTTTTCCCTCCAATTATATTCGTTGCTATAATGCAGGTATTATAACGCAGGTGGCATGTCATGGACCCAAAATTCAGCATTATATCGAGGGAGCACTGTAAATATATGACTTTAGTCAAGGACTATGTTCTCACCCAAGTAGTCCTATTCAATATACGGTATTCATCTTTAATTAAGACTTCCTTGGCTGCAAGCATCTGAATTTGACAAGTCTGTCGCTTCCGTCGACTGTCTAGATGTCTGGGGAGTATGGTCTCAAAGGTTAAAGCTTTTCAGTATCTACTTTAACATACATGTAAATATAATACCAATCAGTAGAAATTGTATGTGAATCGATTATATTACTTTCATCATCTGAAATTATAGTATCTCACATGAGTTGTATAGTATCATTACGTGAATCACAACTCCTATACTATCAATATAATAGTGCTACAACTCACATAGAGCTATGACTGTTCTGTGGAATGTGGGCCACCTTTGTAGTGGGAACCATGTAGACAAATCTGTATACAACAATGGGTGTCACCGCCTGTATAGATCAGCCGCTCATACAACCACAGACCATCCTTATCACTATCATTACGTGAATCACAATTCCTATACTATCAATATAATAGTGCTACGACTCACATAGCCCTATGTCCATTCTGAGGAATGTGGGCCACCTTTGTAGGGTTCACCTTTGTAGTGGGAATCATGTAGACATAGTCTGTATACAACATTGGGTGTCACCTTTGCCTGTATAGACCATCCTTATTACCATCATTTACATGGCTGTGTAATAGAAGACCAGGAACATCTAGCAAGGCTGGAGGGAAACAAGAAACAGATAATCATTGAATTTCTGACTATTCCCAGACCTGAGTGTAGGTATTAGGTGAAATTGGTTTTATTAGGTATCTATTGTCGTAATGTGGAGTGGTGAGGTGAGGAAGTGTGGATAAGTATACGTGTGGTGTGTGGGTAGCTTGATATTCCTCTAAATCTCGGAGCTAGCGTTTTATGTGTGTGGATGGGTTTGAATCCCAGTATCAACAGGGGTGCGTTCAATCAGCACAGGGATGAGTAAGCTGCTTAGCTAAACTGGTTCCCCATCCCATGTACACTTTATATAACTCTTGAGACAGTGGCTAGTTTGGTAAGCCGATTGTAAGCCCTTGTGTCTTTGAATGTACCCCAGGTCTTGTGGTGGTAGACCGTAGATGGATGGGGTATGTGGGATGGTGGGTGATAGGTAGTGTGTGGGGTGGGTAGGGATATGGATAGTGGGAGGATAGGTGATGGATGGATGTATGTAGTAGGTATGTGGGTAGTGGATGTTTTTGATGGGTATGGATAGTATGTGGGTATGAATAGTTGTATAGGGTGTAGGCATGGATAATCAGGGTGGGGAGTGGATGCTGGGTGGATATGGTTAGTGGATGTTTGAAGGTGGCAAATTTGTGTGGGAGGTGGATCAGTATGTGAAGCAGGTGAGTGGGATAATAATACAGTGAGGGAGACAGAACAGAACAGAACATATTGCTCACCCTAACAAATAAGCTATTTTCAATGACATTGTCTTATTGCAATTTTACGATATTACGATCCATTTAATTCTCTTCTTTACATAAACTACGTAATTTGTGACTTTGTTTTTGACAGCAGCTGGGAAACGTGCATGTTGTAGAAGAGTTCTTATACAAATACATCAGACAGTGTACATGTCAAGTGTCTTCTTGAATAAATGAATAACTAGCCAAGAAAGTCATCCATATTCAAATATTGCATTGATCGACTTTACTGACAGTATCAGGGGCAAAATTTACTGACAGTATCAGGGGCAAAATAGGACTTGGTGGTTTCTTAAATTTTCTCTACTGTGTGGCGTATTCCTGTGAATGAAGATACTTAAAATATAGAATAAATACATAGATATGTTTAATGAAGAAAGCAAACTTAATTGGACATAGTGTATTGCTAATTTTAAGCTACAAGACACATATCCAAATTTAGATATGTTGTATTTGTTTCTTTCAGTTAATGAATATCCTTAACCCTCTCCCTGCTGGATTAGGCAAAAGCACTGTTCATTAGGGCATTTCCGGTTACCTTCAGCAGGGAGAGGGTTAAAATATAAAATAAACAAAGATATTTTGTAATGATGAAAAGCAAAGTTAATTGATAAAAGTACAATCATATCAACTTTAAGCTACTTGACACACATCCAAATTTAGAAGAGTTCAAACCAATGTTCAAATACGACAGATTCTGACATTGAAAAGAGGATATCAATAAAAATACAAAAGGACAATATTCTGGTCAATATCTTTGATTGATTAGAGCTAATAAACCAATCTCATGATGTCACAGACATGGCCGCAGGCGTAAGTAAATATTTGTGTCTAGTCCTCGTATATTTGAGAGACTGTACTTCAGCACTACGCATAGAGAACACGGTTTACCAACATCAGAACCTCCCTTCCAATATGTGTGTACAGTGTACAAATAGGAGTCATTTATCGGAAGTATGTCTCACAGTCTCATTCACTCATTCCCGTAGCTTCTTCAGGAGTATCTATCATACATTGGTGATATGAATTTTGTGTTCCTTGAAGTCCAGTGGTTGTAAGGCGCAAACCAGTTGTTGTAAGGGGCAAACCAGTTGTTGTAAGGGGCATAGATGTGAAAATGCAAAAACCCTTTGATTTGTATAACAGTAGAATGCTACAGCGTTTCTGGGTGACGTCTACAATCTTTGTCTGAACTTCCTAAACATCTGAAAGAACTTATCTTGACCCCAAAAAAAACACTTCCAAAGGCCAACTTCTAACATTCTAATTCGTATTTGCAAGAATGCAATGTGATGACGCATGTGGGAAGATCAAATTTGCAGAATATGCGATGACGTATGCAATAAAACCAAAGTTCGAGAAAACATTTTTGACAAAGACATCCGATATTACCTTAAAGGAAGCAACGTCCCCTGCAGGCAGTACTCGTCCCAATACAGACCATTTTTTTTGTCAAGCACCTTTAAAATTTGTTCCTTGAATGCCCAAGTCCTATGACCTTTTCAAGTATTGACTCTTTGCACTTTGCCAGGAACCGTCAACACTTGAAAACATCACTGGATCTCAAGTTGTCACCAACCTGGCTTGAAATACCAGGAAATTTGCCGGGAGTTGTGTAAATAGCGCATTGAGTGCATGTGTTTTGTAGAGATTCCACGTTTATTTGAGTTGAAGGGTTTAATGTCAATGGAACCTCAGAAGCCATGATGGGAGAATCCTACGGTACCTGTCAGCGTGTTCAATAGGGGTCATTTCACTGGTGAACTGTCAGTATTAGCAGCAGTGACCATACATGAATAGATAGTCATAGAAAGTATTGTAAGCAATGAATATAGATGGGGAGAGTGGCGTAACCATAACCGGGCTCACTACTAACAGTGCAAGCAGCGTTTTGGCGACCGCATCATAATACAAAACTTTGCAAGTCAAAATTCTGTGTTTTCCATACAATGCAGGAAAACGTAAGTTTGAATAGATGGCTATATCTGGGGGATTGCGGTGTGTGTTTTAGAAGTAAGTATCGAAATAGAAACTGAATGAGAGTGATTATGGAGTTTAACATCACTGCGGGCATCTTTTACCTATTTGCGACGAGAACAGTAAATGAACATAATAGGGTACAAAGTAAACCACAAGCAGTGTTCGAAATTACCACTGGAAACCTACTGTCTGAATAATGATACAAATAACAATTTTTACAAAAAAAACATGAATTTCTACTGGCCCATTGCATACCTTTAGCATTGGGAGAAATGGCCGGGTCAGCGGGCCAGCAGTAATTTATTTCGAACACTGACCTCAAGTGAACAATGTATTGAGTGAGCAGTAGCAGTAAACAGTAAATAGGCAAATGTGAGCAGAAAGACTAATATTCAATCAAAATTAAAAAACATTTTTTTTATTAAAATAAAAATAAAATCAGAAAGATTGTTCAATCAAACTATTTTTCAAATTCTCAACTAATAACATAATTCAGGATCTGTATTTGACCCAATTGTAAAACTGCTCACTATGCTAGTCTCACCATCAGATCAGAACTAACCAGACAGATAGCCTTTCAGTAAAGAGACACCTTATTTTCAAGGATACAACACGATTCGTGACAAGTTCGTGCCTCAAATAGGACCCCAGACCAATCAACTCTAGCCTAATCATGCGATCCGAATCCCACAATGCGTGCTTGTCGACATCTACATCTCTGAATAAATCCAGACGTATAGCACCTAATGTTATCTAAATCACAGCTGGTTTAAAATATTGATCACTGTAACAGACCCTGTCCATAGGGCAAATAGTTTTCCAACGATCTAATATCAATCTAACTTTTTCTTTTCAGTCTAATGTATATATATATTTGTTATCTTGGTTTATTTATTTGGTACTATGAATAAATTATTTGTTAGTATGTAACATGTGGCAATTGCATGGTATACTAGTATTGTATATCAACAATAATCAATGTATTGATGGTGATATTTGTGTGTTGAATGTTGGTGAAAATATTGTACTTTATTCAGCTGAAAGGTAATGAATAAAGTTAATGGCTTGTATTATAAAGTTGCTGGACAATAAGAACCGTAATTTACAACCAATGTATTTCATGATTTATGTCCACAACAGAAAAGAAAAGTACTAAAATAAACGGATACATTTCCAAATGGATAAAAATAGGAATGTACCAGAGAAAAAAAATTAAGATGTCTCAATAATGTAAATATAAAAACAATAAAATAATATTTTTTTAAATATGGAAACTTAAAAAAAATATATTTATATTTAATAATAGTACATCTAGTGTTTTATGTAAGAAAGTAATTTAAACATAATAAAAATACACAAAAAGCCCAAGAATATTTTGGCAATGCCTGCACGATAAACAACCCACCTTACAACCACCATTCCACCACACCACACCCCAGTAAGCATCACTTCAGCCTGCCTTTACCTAAACAAATAAACAAACACCACGTTCTATTACAGAATTATTTCATCTTCACCACTGGTTTAGCTCATTCTCTCTTCACACGGAATAAAACTGTTTATATAAACGGTGAAAGAATAAAAGGCAAAACCAAGAACATGGCAATTATTTCTGGCCAGTTAGGGAGAGAAAAAATAATACAGTAATTGGTTAATGAATCAAACCTACATACAGATGGAGTGGTTTCTACAGCATAACGCCGTAGTCGATTAACTAATTATATAAACCACCCAGAATTGAAGGGCTGGGCCGCTTTAACAAAACATGCGCACATGTTATAAATATGCTGCATACTTCTCAACATGTTCTAGCACTATTTTTACATATCTTTTACATTTTGGTAGCATTATGTGCATGCATGACATTTAGTTCCATTGTCAACAAAAGGTTATTTATCATATGTCTATGATTATTTATTGTTAATGACATGTACTGACCATAATAATGAAGAATAGCAGAATATTGGTAAATGAAATCAATAAAAATAAAAAAAATCACACAATATTTTGTCAACTGTCTTAGAACATAACTGATTGAATTATCATATAACATATACGGTAGTATTTAGCAAAGGGATACTTTTAGAATATATTATAATAAATGCAATAATTATCATGATATATATGACTTTATATAACTTTAAAAATGTAAATGTTTGCTAAAAAATCTCATTTAATATTTCCATTTAAACCTGTGGCAGAAATATCAATATATACATGTGCGTTACAATTTCAAGCATCCAAATATTACAAATATTACATAAAAGAAGAAAAAATGCCAACCTACATAACAAAACAAAAAATTTGATATAAAAAACATTGTACTTTAAGATTGTTTGAAATTGAGGCTTAGCCCATTCATCAAAGGCCATTTGATCCCAGCTGTATAAAAATGGAAACTATTTTCACTTGATGACAATTGTCCATAGCATTTTTTTGCAGCTGTTACAACTATAGGGACACGAGTCATACTACTTTCTTTCATGTCTGCATGTGCTGAAGTATATTAGCATATACATAGTCGTTGTACACATGTAGTTCAACGACCTTAGATACAAACAAACTTGAGCTTAACGTTCAGTTGGAGTGCCTTGCTACTGAGGTGAATGGGAATTTTGAACTTGAGCAAAGTTTAATAGTAAAAGTGAATATTAGTAATACAACGACTAATTTTTCATATTTAAAAGAAATATATCTTTGATGACATCTAAATAATTATTGCAATTTAAAAAATGTAAAGTGCATATTTTTTAAAGTAAAAGTATGATGCCTTCAAATTTGATCTCCTAAAATATAGAATCGTTCATATTTAGAGATTAACTTATCACATTCACAGGAAATATCCAATAAAATTAATTAACCACAAATATTTACCTTATTAATGAAAATAAGGGCATACTCCCCCTTTATATTGCTCCCTATAGACATAATTATTAATCAATAATCTAGCAGTTATTCAATTACTATTGATTTGCACGTATAATTAGTGATAGAATTAATGCAATAGAAGTTTGTGAAGTATGTATTGGGACGGGCAATATCCTGTAAACAGCTGGTAAATGGCATGTCGGAACCAAAACTTCCCTGGCTATTAGCTTCATTGCAGTATCTGCCAAGCAGATCAATCAATATATTTGTACTGAACTTGGTCATTGACTTGTGCATGCTATTATGAAATGTGATTGTATATGTTATAAGAATGAATGAATGAATGAATTAGTGCTTTACATCACAGCATGAATATTTCAAACAAATGCGACAACATACAAGATGAATCATTTCTAAATATTTCATTTCAATATACTAGTATCTAGTTATCGTCATTTTGCTAATATATTAAACACATGTACATATATTTTATGGCTTGAATATTACCACAAAGCAAATGAATAAATTCACACCTTACTGCATATTATCTAAATTTAATGTTCTTTATGGATATCCCATTAAACATATTTAACAGTATGATAACTCTTTTAAACATTTGAAACCACCTTTAATTATTAAATCAGTCTTAAATTGAAAAGAAGAATTTGGTACCTGAATATTCAATTCAAAATGGAATCAATAATTCTTTTATTCAATGCTGAAAATATTCATTTTGTTAGGAAGCTGATAACAATAATTTTGCTATTAAGATTATTCCCAGACAGAGGTTAAATCATAAAATCCTTCTTCCAATTATGTACCATGGCTGTCATTCAATTCATCTTCAGCCTTTATGTAATTTTCTATGCAGGCAATTCAACCAGTGTTCTATTTCAGTTATCAATTTCCATTTGCTTCACAATTGTTACACTAATCTGGAAAATTAATGTTGATTTACCCCCGTCTCAAGCCTGACCCTTGGACCCGCCCTTCAACCCCTGGGGTGGGGGAAACGAGGGGTAGCAATAAAAAGCCCATTGTCATCTCTGTCATTGTTTTAAACGAGTGAATAATTCAGCCGAAGCCCCTTTGTCTACCTGCGGCAGTTACAGTAGAGAGAAAGGGACAAAGAACATCTCCCTGCGTGACTCACTCCTCACGTTATTCCGGGTGTATGCCTGTGTGGTATGCATCCCCTCCTTATTGGATAGAATCCTCTTTTAGTATGCGAGATGCATGCAATTTCATTTTTGTGTATCAAAGTACCGGCCAATATGGATTTCTTTATGTCGAGGATACATTACACCCTTAAAGTATCGTCTTTGTTCATAGTAGAAGTAATAATAATGGTTATAGTCAATACTATCATATTTCACAATAATCATGATAATTGATCCAAAATTTATTTCTTTTTCTAAATAGTAATTATATGCAAAATGATACAAAGGAATAGATAGTGCAGGTAATCATTAAACCTATTGCTTATTGGCTTAATAATTCCCATAGAGTATTATGTTTTCTAGTTTAATATATTGATAATTATGCTGGACCCTAAAAAAATTGTAATCATTATTCTTACAAATTATGGGCACATTTATCCCTCTCCTTGTTGGATTAAGCACAAGCACTTTTATTCAGGGTATCCCTGGTTCCCCCCAGCATGGAGAGTTAACCCCCACCCCAAATAGTATATTCAACAATAAAATTATGTTATCACAGATATTATTTTAGAAATGTGTGTACAACTTAATATGTAATAAAAGTTATTTCTATATCCATTTTTTTCGTATTCTCTTTTCTCGATCAGTGTTGACATACAGTACCAATTACCTCATCATTTATGAAGGATAATTTAAATTCTACACACAAAAACATCATGCAATATGAATGCAATTGAGTTAAAATTGATGATTCTTGACATGTAATCATAAACACCATCAATTCTCCCTTTGATTTTAAACTAATTAATATCCTTAGGGACGAACTGTGTGTAATCCCAGGGGTAAAGGTCAGATATTCCTTGAACGTGGGTTACCCCTTGCCAGTGATTAGGGCCTTGATGTAGCCCCTATCATGTCCGCCCAAACACACGCCCTGTAATTGCTAAGCAAAACACCCAAAGTATTGTCGAGAAAACTACCAATCTAAGGTTTGAACATTTATACTCCCTGCACATCTGTTTGACCTGAGTTTGCCAGCTTCTCATGAGGCAGACACCGACACTTTAAAAAAAAAAAGCGAAAGAAATAATCAATAAATAATGATAGGGTAAAGTTTAAAGGAAAGTCTGCATGTTCTCGTATTAGGAACGTCACATTTAATTGGAGATTTTTTTTTTAAATGAATAATGCTGGAAGTTAAAGTTCTACTGCCAATTAAAACATTGTTGATTCAGAGTTTTAAAGTCATACTTCTGAAAATAACATAAGGGAGATTATTTTCTTTAGTCATAAATTCATATTAAATATTCAAATTTTGAAAGTTTATATTTTTTATCAAAATGAATAATACAATTACTGTCATTACATTTCACTATTTTTGTCAAAATACAATGTAGGTTTCGTGGAAATGTAGTCTGACTTATTTCTTCAGGCTTGACCCCTTACATATTTCAAAGGACAACAGTTGATGTGACCCATTTCCTGGAAGCAATGAACTTGAAATCTGAAAAGGAACCACTTCACCGACATTATACGTACATACACAAGCAACCTCCACATCGCAAACAACCTCCACATCACACACAAACAACCTCCACATCACACACAAACAACCTCCACATCACAAACAACCTCCACATCACAAACTAAACAACCTCCACATCACAAACAACCTCCACATCACAAGCAACCTCCACATCACACGCAAACAACCTTCACATCACAAGCAACCTCCACATCACATGCAAACAACCTTCACATTACAAACAACCTCCACATCACAAGCAACCTCCACATCACAAGCAACCGCATGCAATCTGCACTCATACTTTTTGTCTTTTCCCTCCCTAGCCCCGGGGGTCACCTCCATCCCAATTCATCAATCTCGCTTGAAAATAATTCCAGAGACAAGTTGCTTCCAGACCTTACATGAGTCTACACAGAACGCAGCATGATTTAATTATTTTCAACTGGAACAAACAAACAGCAATTTGTTTCCAGATAAATATCCCCAGGTGACTTTGCATCCTGCAGCAACAACGGCTTCTCTTTTCCTTGTACTGCTCAACGGCCAGTAGGTGTATATATGATGACTCCCACTTCAAATTGAGGCTAGGTCGCCCACCAGCATCCATTTTAAAATATTAATTGCGCGTTTAAGTAGATTGCATGAGAACTTAGAAGTGAAAAGGGAATTTGGTTCTTGACAGATGGAGAGCTTGCGTAACCACACAACACAAATATATTCCATAGCCAAAGGTGGCTGAACAATTCCAAACATTGCAGAGAAGACATAAAATATATGGTTTTATGGAGACGATATTAGCCAGTTTGAAATGCAGGGTCCCATTCAGCAGGACATTTGTAGTGCTATATGAGAGTCATAACACTTTGTACTATGTTGTTGTTTTTTAACAGAACCTTGGTAATAGCATGCATTCTGGTGGATAGGTCTTAACCCTCTCCCTGCTGAAGGTGACTTAAGTGGCCCAATCACATAGAAATAGAACACTTTGATTTTATTCAGCAGGGAAAAGGTTAAAGAAGTGATAATTCAGCTATGTGTATTATCTTTTGAAAGCTGTACCTGTGCTTATTTAATCCAGCAGGGAGAGGTTTAACCCTCTCCCTGCTGGATTAGGCATGTGTAGCAGGGTACTTTTCACTCTTATAAAATCAAACCAAAATCCCCAAGAATGTGGCAGTAAGAAATTTGAATGTTCCAAGATCCACCGATTTTCTGTATATCCAAATCAGACACAACACCAGTATTTAATGTCTCAATTTTACAGCCATCTACAAAGCGCTTTTATGGCTTCATCCTTATTGCAAGCTGGTCAAACTATCTGACCATTACTGGGTTCACGGACTCCACACTCGTAAAGAACATCTTCTGACCACCGAGGCAACACATGAACACACACACAAGGTCCAGTCCATCTCTACTCTCCGCACCCATCTGACCAGTGTCCTTGTACGTCCACTAGGAATGGACGAGAATCTAATGACCGCACCAGACATGCAATCATTTCACCCTGAACCCGGTTTCCTCTCTGTTGAATTCCAGCCTTATCCATCCATAGTCGATGTAGAATTAATTTTCTGGTCAGTTCACTTGTAACTAATCATTCTGAAAGTGAATCATCAGTCTTCAAACTGCTGTTCTTCCTTAGCTGCCTACTTCAACAAGTCGGGAATCACACATAAATCTCATCCACTTTCCTCTGCGAGGAGCTTCTCTACAGACCACTTGTACTTTGAGGAGAATTCAGGATTGCTTCATTGTCAAGCAATTGGTTTTTGGCAAACAGTTAATGCCAAAATCTTGGCTGTTTTTCAGAAAATGCTTTAAAGCTAGTTTCACAAAAACCATCAATGCTATTTAAAAAAAAATGTTTTAAAGTTAGTTTCACAAGAACCATTGACGCTATTTTTTAGAAAATGGGTTTAAAGCTAGTTTCACAAGAACTATTGACGCTATTATTTAGATAATGGTTTTAAAGCTAGTTTCACAAGAACCATTGATGCTATTTTTTAGATAATGGTTTTAAAGTTAGTTTCACGAGAACCATTGACACTATTTTTTAGATAATGGTTTTAAAGTTAGTTTCACGAGAACCATTGATGCTATTTTTTAGATAATGGTTTTAAAGCTAGTTTCACAAGAACCATTGACACTATTTCTATTAGAAAATGGTTTTAAAGTTAGTTTCACGAGAACTATTGACGTTATGTCTGAAATTCTCAGAGGAAATGTTGTGAAGTAGATGGTTGACATAGAGCAATTGTTTTTAAAAATAGTTTTATGAGCAACATACCATACATCTCAGTTACATTATCAAAACAAGTTTATGCAAAGAAATATGAAATTTAAATTGATATGTATTGATATTTTTCATACATAATCATCTACATTTGAAATTATAGAATTACAAATTAATATAACAGTCATATTATCACCTATTTGTGCACATATAATTTAATTTTAATTTGTAAGAAAATGCCAAAATTTTAACTGTCAAAGTACATTATGTTATTGTACTGTTAAAGTAGACCACACAGTAGTACGGGCGTCACAGGAAATCTTCACCAGAATAACAGAAAGTGTCAATGCCAATATAGTAGTTGTCGTTGTCAAACTGTTGGCACCTTGAAGTGGTTCTCTGATTAATAGCCACTCCAGAAGACTGGTCTCTGTCTGGTCACCAATTGACTGTATGATGAGTTGCTATTCCTGAACTCAAGTAGTCTTTTCCCTGTGAAGAGTTCTTCATTTAATATTGCTTTTAACATATTAGTCTAGATATAATGGATGGAAAATCTCAATGGAGGTGGGTGGATCTGAGAGAGATAGAGAGAGGTGGAGGGAGAGAGAGAGAGAGAGAGAGGGGGAGGGGGAGGAGAGAGAGAAAGAGAGAAAGAGAGAGGGAGGAGAGAGAGAAAGAGAGGGGGAGAGGGAGAGAGAGAGGAAGAAAGAGAAAGAGATGAGAGGAGAGGGAGATGGAGAAAGGGAAAGAAAGAGGAACAAGAAGAAAGAGTGAAAGAGCAAGTGGGAAGGGAGAGAGACAGAGATAGACAGAGAGAAGAATACAAAAAAAAACATGCTTATAATGGTGGATGAATTAGACAATAGGAAACACCATTAATCCTAATTATGTGGGTCGGTCTTTTAACCCTTTGTTTTGTCCTGATACATTTCAGGCTTGGAACATCCCACAGATAAAGGGTGTGTGCATACATTGGTTAAAGATCTATCATATTAATTCTTGGAATTTATTTTTACCAAATTTTTAAGGCTTCTTTCATGTTTCATGATAAAACATTATTAATATGGGTGTTAGCAACCAACTACATGTGATCTCCTGACATGGGTGGTAGCAGCAAATCAACAAGAACCTAATAGCAGTCATGTTTATCAAAAAGATTATGTGTCTGGTAGAAACCAGAATAACTTGGTTACGTTCCTGATTGGCTCAGAATGTCGTAAATCAAATATATACATAACCCTGAACTTTAAAATAAAAATAGAGGTGTGTATACTGCCTAAAAGCATGTTTCAAGGAAATGTATCGTATTTTTTAAACCAACTTAAGAAATTAGGCCAGGTAAACATATTGCCAGGCATTGCACAATGTTCATTTAATGTCAGTTTTAGTTAACAAATACACATACAACTGAAATAAATGGATTCACAGACAAGGAAACTAATTTCAAATGAATTCACAGAGTTCTGTAATAATGTCAATTTTATTTAACACACAGAACTTAAATACAGTGCTCCCTCAATATAATGCTGAAGTTGGGGTCCATGACATGCCACCCGCGTTATATCAACGAATATAATTGGTTAAAAAAAAAAAGTTTTTTAAATTTTATTATTTAAAAAAAATGGGGTCCATGTTGGAGCCCGCGTTATATCTAAATCTGCGTTGCATCGAAGGGCGTTATATCGAGGGAGCACTTTACATAGCT
>JAUTBZ010064771.1:6397-17887 GCA_032361785.1 Lepetodrilus galriftensis
GACTTGCGTGGTGCCAACCCTTCCTCGATTGGTGAAGAGGAGTCCCAAGCGAAGGAAGTCTCGCAGCGTTGCCGACGCCGTTGTTTCGCCACCGACTGAATCGACCATGAACAGGTAGTCGTGTTCTGCGCCCAAGTGCTGCCAGATCAAATCCGAAGCAAGACTTGTGAGGTCGCGACCGGTTGCCCGGCGCAAGATCCAGCCCAGCACGAAGATATTGGGCTCCCGGTAGGCGAAGGCTTCACCGTGAACACCCTCCTTCTTGATGGTCGGCAAGAACTGCGCCAGAGTGGTTGGATGGTCCGGGTCGGGTGGGATCATTCCCGTTGATCGGATGAAGGTCCAGACATCAGAGGTCGGGTCCAGATAGTTCTCATCAAAAGACATGCCGATGACCATGTCCATCACCTGGCGGATGGTGGCGTCACCCCAGGCTGAGTCCCCAAGCTCACCAATGACGGTTGGCACGAGCGCATGCGCATCCAATTGCCCCTGATTGATCAGTAGCTCAGCGATTGTGCCGACCAGTGACTTATTGCATGACATCAGCAGATGAGGAGTGTGGGGCCCAGACTCCGCTCCGTAGTACTCATAGATCAACTCACCTCGATGGAGGATGGCCAGGGCATCGGTGTGACTGTGAGACAACATCTCCGGCCAAGACAGTGTTGTTCCGTCACCAATGATGATGTCCGGTTCGATGAACTTGTGCTCACTCTGAGGCAATGTCCGGCTTGCGTCGGGGCCACGCCATGCCACCTTGATTGGAACAAGTTGTTCCATATGGTTGAAGCTCCATTGAAGCTGTGGCCATTGGTAGAACGAACCATCGGCAAAGCGGATGGTCTCCTCAGGTGATGGAGGATGACCCGACATCCATCCAGAGATGATTGAGCCTTGATCGTTCATGGTTCGACTCTAGGCGCCAGGCCGGTCTATGTTCAGCCCAATGATCACGCAGGCCAGGATTGTGCTGGTCCGCAAACGGATGAAGCGAAGCAGGGGAACACGATGATCGATATTGATGCTGCATTGCCAACGCTGGCCGCCATGCGCGGCCAAGAAGTTGGGGTGAGTGAGTGGAAGCAGATTGATCAGAGCGAGATTGATCAGTTCACTGCCCTGGTTGGCGACGGTGGCCCCATCCACAACGATCCGGCAGAAGCCGCTCGCATAGCACCCTTCGGTGGGACCATTGTGCAAGGGTTCATGCTCCTCGCTTGCCTCACGGGATTCGCCAAGAACCTCCACCTTCCCCAAGACGGGGTGGTGTTTCGTCTGAACTATGGTTTTGACCGGGTGCGCCTGATTGCGCCTGTCCCGGTTGACAGCCGAGTGCGCGGCCGATTCAAGATGAAAGACCTGGTTGCTCGTGGAGAGACCGCTGCACTGATGACCTTTGATGCCACCATCGAGATCGAAGGCTCCGAAACTCCCGCCCTAGTCGCTGACTGGCTGGCCTATCTCCAGCTTGGTACAGGCTCAACACAGTCATCCTCATCCGGACAACAAACAACAGGACAACAAACAGCAGGACCCGAGTCATCAACAACAGGAACAGCGTCATGAGCGAAGCATCGGCCACCATCCTTCCGGTACTGGATCTGATCAGTGACCATCTGGATCGTCAAGCCAGCGATCGTGCGGATCAGGACTTTCTTGTCCTCGACAATGAACGACTGACCTATGCCCAAACTAAGGATCGTGTCGATGAGGCCGCTCGTGCCCTACTTGCTGCAGGTGTGCAAAAGGGTGATCGGGTTGCCCTCCTGAGTGGTCCGAGGCCCGAGTTCTTCATCCATTTCCTGGCAACCAGCAGCATCGGTGCGATCTGGCTTGGGCTGAATCCGAAGTACACCTCGGGCGAACTTGACCATGTTGTTGGCGACGCCGAGCCATGCCTTCTGTTTGGTTTCGCCGACGTCACTGGTGAAGACCAGATGGAGAAGCTGACTGGTCTTGTCGCTTCCCACGATTCGATCCAGCAGCTAATCCTCCTTGACCAGGCCGAGCAAGAAGGGGCAACAACCTGGCAGTCGTTCGTGGATGGGGCCAGCCAGATCACTCACGAGCAACTCCTGGAACGGCGAGCCACGGTTGACGCATTGGACCCGGCATTTCTGGTGTACACATCAGGCACCTCGGGACGGCCCAAGGGTGCTCTGCTGACTCACCGTGGTTCGAATTTCTGCAATGTCATCGCGGTGGAGCGCAAGGCCCTTTCCGATCGAACCATGATCTGTAACTTCCCCATCAATCATGTTGCCGCCATTGGAGACGTCTGCGGAAGGACCATGACCGGAGGCGGAACCATCTTCTTCCAAGAAAAGTTCTCTCCGTCGGAGGTGATGGAGCTGACCCAGCGAGAAAGGCTCAACACATTCGGTGGCGTGCCAACCATGTTGCAGATGTGTGTGAGTCATCCCAAGTTCGACGACTTTGATCTGACCTCGGTTGACCTGTTGGCCTGGGGCGGGGCAGCAATGCCGGCTGAGCTCCTGCAGATCCTGATGGACAAAACCGATTGCACCCGCTGCACCATGGGTTACGGCATGACGGAGACCACTGGCGGCGTGACCTACAGCGGACTCTTTGACTCCGTCGATGTGTTGGCTTCAACCGTTGGAACGCCCGATGAGCGGCAACCACTTCGGATCTGGCATGCCGATGGCCGGGAGGCCGTCGGTGAAGAACCGGGGGAGATTCAGGTTCACGGCGACTACACCATGGCGGGCTATTGGCGTCTTCCCGAAGCATCAGCCAACGCGTTCACTGACGATGGCTGGTTTCACACCGGCGACCTCGCTATTCGTCGTGATGATGGCTATATCCAGATTGTTGGACGCATGAGCGAGATGTTTAAGAGCGGGGGCTACAACGTGTATCCCCGTGAGGTCGAGCTGGCGTTGGAGGAGTACCCAGACGTCAATGTTGCCGCCGTCATCAGTGTGTCCGACCCGGTCTTCCAAGAGATTGGTATTGCCTATGTGATGGGGGCACAAGACCTTGATCCGGAGGCGGTCCGAACCTTTGTTGCCAGCAAGCTCGCCAACTACAAGGTGCCCAAGCAGGTCGTGGTGCTTGACGCCCTGCCAATGCTCCCCATCGGCAAGGTCGACAAGAAGAAGCTCTTGTCCTTCTGGCACCATTAGAGCACGCAGGGACTTGCTTGAGACCCGATGCTCCAGGGTGACAGAACGGGTCTAGTGGTTGGTGAACAGGTCCGATGTTGGGTTGGAACCATCCAGGGCATCAGCGGCCAAGATCACCGCGGCTGAGGTGTAGGTGCTTCGCTCATTGTCGGGGAAGTGCACCAGCTCAGGGAACACCAGGCCGGTGAAGTAGCGACCGTCTCGGTCACGCAGTGCCTGGGCCCAAGTGAAGAGCGTCAGTGCCGTTGATCGTTCACCGGCGGCCAGATGGGCGATCACACATTCACAAGTTTCGGCCGCGGTCACCCACGGACGGTCCGATACGCAGCGAATCCCTTTGCCCGGCATGGCAAAGATCTCCCATCCATTGGCCATGTGCTTGCGAGCATCGTCACCGACGATGGCGCCAGTCATGACCGGGTAATACCAGTCCATGGCCCATCGTTCCTTGGGCTCAAATGCCTCGGGATGATTGGCAATCACATTCACCAGCCGTGCTCGACCCTCGACCCAAGAGGCGCGATCATGGCCAAGTTCGACCGCAATACTGATGGCGCACTGCAAGCTGTGACAGATGGAAGACGATCCGGTTAAAAGGGCGTAGCTCCAGGGCCGTCCATCGGAGTGTCGAGCCCAAATCACCTCACCGCGCTTGGTTTGCATATCCAGCACGAACTCCATGGCCAAATCAACCACCGACCAGTACGACTCAAGGAATCCTCGGTCATCGGTGGCCAGGTATTGATGCCAGATGCCAGCGGCGATGTATGCGATGCAATTGGCATCGAGTTTGGCGTCCTCGATCCCGTTGGCCAGGTAGTAGTTGTGCCAGCTTCCGTCAGGTCGTTGCAGGTCGCGTAGCCACTGGTAGGCGTGCTCGGCTTGGTCAACAAATCCACAAGTGGCGAGGGCCATCGCCGCTTCAATATGGTTCCACGGGTCAGCGTGTCCACCGGGAAACCAGGGAATCATCCCTGATGGAAGCTGCCACTCGGCGATGGTTTCGGCCGAAAGTCGAACATCGTCCGCGCTTAGCACCCCGTCAACGGAAGGGACCTTCACCCGTGTGCTCCGTCGCTGCTCAAAGACGGACTGCTGGTTGAAACGGTTCGCTCCGCACCGATCATGTTGTCAGCCACAAATGTCGGTCCCGAGCTTCCGTCAGTCGGCTGTTCGGAGATCACAGGGCGATCGGCGTAGACCACCCGAGACTTGCCAAGCACTGGGTTAAGAACTCGCTCGGTGGTGCGGGTCAGAGCAGGCGCCTTGACAATGTCCCAGGTCAGCATCTTGAGGTACGCCTTGACCATCGGGTTGTCTTCATTCTCGATACCGACAGCACACTTCAGCCACCAATACGGACTGTGGAGCGCGTGGGCTCGGTGGCTCTCGCCCGGCTCAAACCCGACCGAGGCAAGCTTGGTTCGCAGCTCCGGTAGCCCATAGATTCGGACGTGTCCGCCTTCTGCGGCCGGTGCGTGGTAGTCATCGCTCAGCCACCAACAGATCTGTTCGGGAAGAGCAGCAGGAACCGTGGCTGCCAAGCGCCCTCCGGGTTTGAGAACACGGAACAGCTCGGCCATGACACCCTGATCGTCGGGCACATGTTCCAAGATTTCTGAAGCAATGATGCGATCAAAGGTGTGATCGGCGAACGGCAATGTCAGTCCGTTGGCCTGGACCGACACTGTGGTCAAGCTCTTGGGCAGCTCACCCGCCAGATACATGGCGGCGAAGGTGTCCTTCGTGCTCTTCATCTCGTCATAGGCCAGATCGGCGGCAACAACTGACGCCCCTCGTCGAGCAGTCTCGAAGGCATGGCGGCCAAAACCTGCACCCAGGTCAAGGACAAGCATGCCCGGCTCGAGTTCGAGCTTGGTGTAGTCAACGGTGAGCATCAGCGGTTACTTCCAATACTCGAATCGTTGGCTTCTGCGATTCGCTTTTCTTCATGGAGGGCAATGACTTCGCGGTACTGAGTAACAGTATTGATTGCCGTCTGACGCCAGGTGTACAACTTGCTAACCCGCTCGCGCCCAGCTGCACCCATTCGGGCGCGCAGTTCGGGGTCATCTAAGGCAATGGTCAGGGCTCTGGCCAGGTCTTCTGAATCACCGGCCTTGCAGCGCAAGACGGTTTCACCGTCTACCCCCGTCACCTCGGGAAGGGCACCGCCATCGGAGGCAACCAGTGGAGTAGCTGAGCCCATGGCTTCAACTGCTGGTAGCGAGAATCCTTCATACAAGGAGGGAACGACGGCGATCTCTGACTCGGCGTACAACTCAACGATTCGCTCGTCTGGCACTCCGGTCACAAAGGTGATGTGTTTGGCCAGGCCGAGCTTGTCGATCAGCTTGGCTGTTGTGCCGCCAGGCTTTGCTCGCCCAATAACGGTGAGGGTGATGTCACGCTCGGTTCGTAGTTTGGCCATCGCCTCCAACAAGAACTTGAGTCCCTTGAGTTCGACGTCGGCGCTAGCAGTGGTGATCAGACGGCCAGGTGTGCGGGTGACCTCGGGCATTGGCTTGAACAGATCAGGATCAACACCGACATGGACCAGGCGCATGCGGTCAAGGTCAACACCCATGTCCTTGTGGATGTCTTGGATGGAATTGTCCGACACCACCAGGATTCGAGGCATACGTTGAGCAACTCGGCCCTGCATTTTCACGAATCCGTACCAGCGGCCGATGCTCATCCGCTTGCGCCAATTTGGTGCGGCTTCCATCTCCAGTCGTCGATCGACGGTGATGGGGTGATGGAGCGTGACCAGGGTTGGGATCAACTTGTCGATTCCCAAGATGCCGTAGCCAAGGCACTGATTGTCATGCACTAGATCAAATTCTGGTGCCCTCGTCTTGAGGGTCTGGAGCGCCCGGTAGCTGAAAGCCAAGGGTTCGGGGAATTGGCCGGTAGAGAAGGTGGCCAGCTCCAGAATGTCTGCCTTGGACTTGATCTCCCAGTAGGCGGGAAAGCGGCCGGGATACTGGTCATTGAAAATATCGAGGCTCGGCAGCTTGGTGAGTCCGATGCGGTCATCGAGAACGGGATAGGGCTGGCCAGAAAAGACTTCGATGGAGTGCCCGAGATCGACCAAAGCCTTGGTCAGGTGGCGGGTGTAGATGCCCTGCCCGCCGACTGTCGGTTTTGAGCGGTACGAAAGATACGCCAGGCGGAGGGGCCGGTCTTGGCTGGATGCCGACGGCGTTGTTGAAACCGAGGGAGCAGAGGTGGGTGAGTTGGACGACATTCATAACCTTCAAGCTTGCAGGTGTCCCAGGAGGAACGGTGTCGGACTGTGCGCTGTCCGACAGGTTGACGTTGTAAGGCTAGTGGCCGATCGACGCTCCGCTACTCCGCGGTAACATCGCTGTCATTGGCGGCTATTGCTGCTGGCTTTCACAAATGGCCCGGAGAGGGCGGCTTCGCTACTATCACTACATGATCGGAGACACTCTCACCCTCGCTCAGTTGAACGATGATCCGGACCCGTACCTGGCGAGAATGCGAGCTGAGGAACCTGTCTGTTGGGTGCCGTCGGTGCAGATGTACTTTGTCACCAGGTGGGACGATGTCGCCTATGTTGAGGACCATCCCGAGCTGTTTACTGCGGCAACCGAACCGTCGTTCTTGGCCCGAACCCTCGGTGAGAGCATGCTGACTCTCGACCCTCCAAAGTTGGACCGAATCCGATCCATCATGTTGCCGTCATTCAAGGCCGGTGGACGAAGCGGCGAGTTCGCCAAGGGTGAACTGCGCAAGATGGCTGATGACATCCTGGACATGATTGCCGAGTCGGGTGACAGGAGTTTTGATCTGATTGATCGGTATGCCCAACCTCTGGCTGCGGGGTCCTTGGCCAAGGTCCTCGGCCTTGATCACCACAGTTTTGATCAGATGTGGGATTGGTGTTGTGGCTTGGTCGCCGACATCTCCAACTTTGAGGATGATCCAGAGCTACAGGCAATCGGTGACAAGACCAAGGCCGAAATCAGCGAAGCATTAGAACCCTTTCTTGCCAAGAGCCGAGCCAGTGCCGCGGCACTTGAGGGCGAAGGCGGTCCCGGGCAGGTTGGACAGAGCGCTATTGATGCGTTCATCCTCGGCGGCGCGACCTCCGATGAGATCATCAATAATGTCCGCCTCATGATTTCGGGCGGGATCAACGAACCTTGTGAGGGAATTGGCCTCGTCGCTTTCACCCTCCTGGACAGGCCAGACTTGCGAAAGAGAATCCAGACTGAGCCTCAGAAGATGGGTCGGCTGGTCGAAGAGGTCCTACGACTTCATTGTCCAGTGGGAACAGTGACTCGCCAGGCAACACAAGATCTGGAACTAGCTGGAGTCGCCATCCCCAAGGGTGCGCTGGTGTCTGGGGTGCTTCGGTCCATCAACCAGGACGAGTCCCATTGGGACAATCCGATGGAGATCGACCTTGACCGGCGGCAAGGCCCTCACGCGGCCTTTGCCCTAGGTGCTCATCGTTGCCTTGGTGAGTGGTTGGGACGACAGGTCCTTCGCCAAGGAGTCGAGCAACTTCTGGCCCGATTCCCGATGCTGACCCTTGATCCCGAACGCCCGATGGCCATCTCTGGATTCGAGTTCCGCGGACCAACCGAGTTGTGGCTGCTCACCGGTGAGTAATATTGCAGGATGACTTACCACACACGAGCTGAACAGCTCCTGAACGTCTCCCTCTTTGCTGGCTGCAGCAAGCGGGATGTGACCAGCTTGGCCAAGGCATCTCGCGTTGAGCAGATTGATGCCGGACACGTCGTGATTTCCGAAGGCTCACCTTCTCCGAATCTCTATGTGATTCTGGCTGGCACGGCGGAGGTGACTCGTGGCGGACTGAAGGTTGGAGTCATCGAACGTGGCGAGGCGCTCGGTGAGCTCGGCGTCATCCTGGGTGAGCCTCGAAGCGCGACCGTGACGGCCAAGACATCACTGGAATTGTTGGTACTGGATCAGGAGTCTTTGCAGAAAGCGCTGGACTCGGTTCCAGGGCTGGGTTGGAAACTGCTTCAGACCGTGGCCACCCGTCTGGCCAGCACTCAATCACAACCCCCGACTTAGAGCATTACCGAACGGAGCAAGAATGAGCATCCTCATCCAGGGCGGACAGATTGTTTCTTCATCCGGAGCGACACCAGCGGACCTGATCGTCGATGGGGAGACGATTGCTGCAGTCCTGGACCCCGCGTCGGATTTGGCCCGTTCGGCCGCAGCATCCTCAGCCAAGATCATCGATGCCAGCGGTTGTTATGTCGTTCCTGGCGGGGTTGATGTCCATACCCACCTTCAGTTGCCGATGAGCCCGGAGGCAACGTCCAGTGATTCCTTCGAATCGGGAACCGCGGCCGCGGCCTGGGGCGGAACCACCACCATCATCGATTTTGCAGGCCAGATGCAGGGCTTCCAGGTCCGTGACGTCATCGAGGACCGACTTGCCGAGGCTCAAGGCCAGTGTGCCATTGACTACGGCTTCCATCTTTCGATGGGTGACATCAACGAGGCATCGCTGGGTGAGATGAAGAACGTTGTTGAGGAAGGGATCAGCAGCTTCAAGTTCTTCATGGCCTACCCCGGTGCGTACTACTCCGATGACGGGCAGCTATTGCAGGCCATGCAGCGGGCTGGTGGATTGGGTGCGTTGTCAATGATGCACGCTGAGAACGGCATCGCTATCGATGTGCTGCGGGACCAGGCAGTAAAACGCGGCGACATTGATCCGGTTTGGCACGGTCGCACCAGACCAGCCAGACTCGAGGCCGAAGCAGTTCACCGCGCCGGAGCGCTGGCCGAAGTGGCCGAGGCCCCGTTGTACATCGTGCACCTCACTTCGGTTGAAGCATTGGAACAAGTGGCTTGGGCCCGTGATGCAGGCCAGAACGTGTTTGCCGAAACGTGCCCCCAGTACCTATACCTGTCATTTGAGGAGCACCTGGATCAGACCGGTCAGGCCGGCCTGCGTCACATTTGTTCCCCTCCGCTCCGGCCAGCTTCGACCCATGACCATCTCTGGAAGGGCTTGCGGATTAATGATCTTGCCGTGGTGTCCACCGATCATTGTCCGTTCTGTGATGCGGAGAAGCGACTTGGAATTGACGATTTTCGTCCCACTCCAAACGGTCTCGGTTCGCTGGAGCATCGGATGGACCTGATCTATCAGGGCGTAGTCGCGGGTGAACTGAGTCTGGCTCGGTGGGTAGACACCTGCTCAACCACACCGGCTCGACTGTTTGGGATGTACCCCCGCAAGGGGGTGCTTGCCCCTGGGTCCGATGCCGACATCGTCATCTATGACCCGGCCGTTCAGCACACCTTGGGTGTTGCCACTCACCACATGAACGTGGACTATTCGGTGTGGGAAGGCATGGAAGTCACCGGCCAGGTCCGAACCGTCTTGTCGCGAGGTTCAGTCGTTCTAGATAACCGGGTCTATCAAGGTCGTGCCGGTCACGGCCAGTTCTTGGCTCGGTCCCTCAGCGACGTCTTGATCTAGCAGCGACATCTTGACCCTGGTCCAACCTTTTTGAGAAACCTTGGGCGAGGCGCGAACTGTTCGTGTCTCTCGCTCGTACAGGTGGTTGAGATCGTGGCCAACCGGCATTCCTAGATCGGTTGGCCCAAACGGAGGGACTGGTATGGGAGACGTTCGCACTGAGAGCCGCGCCACAACACGGGCGCTGCCAGACACGACAGAGGCGTTGCCAGACACGGTGGCGACGACCACAATGATTCCCCTTTTGATACTGGCCAGCGTTGGGGCGGCGGTGTCGCTCGCTCTTGGAACCTATGGCAATGTGCATGCGCCGACCGGCAAAGGAATCGCAACCTTCGGCTTCCCGGCTGTGCTTCCAATGAAGGCCTGGTTTGCTACAGGTGCCGCGGTACTGGGCCTTGGTCAATTGACATCGGCCCTCTGGATGTGGGGCAAGCTGCCTTTCGGGAAGGCACCAGGGTGGATCGGCCCGACTCATCGCTGGTTGGGAACAGCAGCGTTCCTTCTCACTCTTCCGGTGGCCTATCACTGCCTGTGGGCCCTAGGTTTCCGGACCACCAGCCCGCGAGTGCTACTCCACTCGCTCCTTGGTTGCGCCTTCTACGGCGTCTTCACCACCAAGATGCTGGTCCTTCGCTCTCGTCGTCTTGCCGGGTGGATGCTGCCAGCCGTCGGCGGGTTTCTCGTCACCATCCTGACCGGACTGTGGCTTACTTCGTCGCTCTGGTTCTTTACCAATAGTGGGTTCCCCGGTGTCTGAACATCGGACTAGAGCTGTCAACAATCATCACAAAACAGGAGAGAGACAATGAATCGTCCATTCATCACCGGCCTATTGGCCATCGGATTAGCTGCAACTGCGTGTGGGTCAGATGCGCCCCTCACTGCCCCGGCGGCTCCCGTATCTACCGCGGTGGTACCCGCGGCAGTTCCGGAGGCAAGCGGGGCATCGGTAACCGGCTCGGAATCATCCTTGGGATCGATTCTGGTTGGTGAGCGTGGTCTCACGGTCTACGGATTTACCAACGACAGTGCTGCGTCCTCCACTTGTACTGGAGCCTGTGCTGATGCTTGGCCGCCTCTGGTTGTCAGCGAGGATTGGTCAGTCGCCCCTGGTCTAGATCTTGGAATCTTTGCTACAACCGTTCGAGACGATGGCCAGCTCCAGCTCGTCGCCGGTAAGTGGCCGCTCTACTACTTCGCTGGCGATATTGCTCCCGGTGACGCGAACGGTCAGGGCTCAGGTGACGTCTGGTTCGTCGTCGGCACTGACGGCATCCTTGTCACTGATGCCGCCGCGGCCCAAGCCGTTGGGGATGCAGTAGGAGTCCTGGTTGGTCAGAGCAGTCTTGGCGAGGTTCTGACTGATCAAGTCGGACTCTCGCTCTACGGGTTCAAGGAAGACGTCGATGGTGTGCCCAGTTGTGAGGGAGCTTGTGCTGATGCTTGGCCGCCCCTGATCATCGCCACTGCTGACCTTCCCGCCGACCTTGACCCCACCGTGTTCTCGGTCGTGCAACGGTCAGACGGGTCGTTCCAGATTCGCGCTGGAGCTTGGCCCCTGTACCGATTCGCTGGAGACGCCGCCCCGGGAGACACTAACGGGCAAGGCTCGGGTGATGTCTGGTTCCTGGCTGCACCGGATGGCTCACTCCTTGGTGGAGCCGGTTCGGCGGATGATTCAGCCAGCAGTTCAGGCGATGGTTCCTACGGCAGCTCCGACTCCTAGGCACCACTGCCAGAAATGGTTGGCCAAGGCCAGCTGATGCTGAGACTGGTGTCCTTGATTCCAGCAGTGCCTCAGTTTTGGAGGGAAGGGTTGGGGCGGGGGCA